>QLOJ01001114.1:0-27438 GCA_003313625.1 Tricholoma saponaceum
TAATGCGGTGGTGTACAAGTGTAAATGCGTGGCGTGGCGAGGGCGTGAACTGCATGAGGGGGGGGGAGGGGTGGAATCGCTAGTGTTGGACGACGGTGTCTCCATATATCCATATCCTGATTTTTTTGGGGGGAGGGGATGGGGCGTGTCCTGAAACGAGAGCAAGAAAGACAGTACAGTAAAAGCAACAAAAAAGTGGGGTCTATGAACAAAAAGCGATTGGAAGATGCAAATACGAATGCATAGTGAAAAATAAAGGGATGGGGATGGTATTACAAATGAGTGTCAAATGTAAAAGAAAAAAACGATAGGCAGGTTCAAAAAGAAAAAGAAAAGTCTCGGTTGTGGTGTTTGCTAGGTTTCCTCCTGCAGTTCCAGTTCCGTTTTATTGTTGTTCAGATTCCAGTCGACGATCAAGCGGCCAAAGGTCGAAAAAGAAAGGAGGACTTTGGCAGGCGGTAATCAGAACACGACCTCCCCCTTCTTCATCATCGACTTTGTATACCAGCTCAAATTCACGCTCCCCGCTCCTCGAATATACACTTGCGCTTGCACGCGACACACCTACAACAAAAAAATAAGTCAGCGCCTGCCAAAGAGGAAAAGAAAAAAAGAAAGACACCAACCGTATCAGCAACACTCGTCTTCCTAAAATTAACAACCAAACAACCCTTTCCCTTCCTCTCAAACTCCTTCACCTCCCCAAACGCTTCGCACCACTTCCTAACAGCAGCTTCTTCTCCATCCTCAATCCCGCTAATCACAAGTCTCCTCTTCTCCTTCACTTTCCCCTCCTCCTTTTCTTTCTTCTTCAACTTCTCCTTCCCCTCGTTCTTCCCCCCAGACCCACGATAAAAAGGAAACGGCGTCATCTCATCCTCGTACTCTCTCCCCAAATTGGGATTAACAATAGGTGAACTCGACCGCGACCTAGACCGCGATCGAGAAGGGGACGAATCTCCAATAACGTTAAAGTTGGAATTATTGGAGTCAGAGCTAGGGTTGGATGAATGACCCAACATCCGAGCCGCGAATCCACGGATCCCAAGACTCCGTCCACTCGTTTTCTTCAAACCTATCCCCGAACCTAAACCCAAACCTAAAAGTAGGCTCGAGTTCGACGGCGAGTTGGAGTGAGAATTAAGAGCCGGCCACGACCCGGAGGAAGTAGATAACTCATAACCCTTGAACGACGAAAAAGGGGACGATGGGGCAGTGAATGAGGCTGTGGAGAACGCGGGGGAAGTAGGGCCGGGTGTAGGGGGGAGTGCTCGTTCTGATCCTGTTGTTATTCGGGAACTGGCGTTGGATTCGAGGCTGTTGGAATTGGTGTGAGTGGGTTGGTATTGATGACGTTGGGTGGGAGCTGGTGAATATAGAGGTAGAGGTAAAAAGGGTTCCGAGAAGGAGAGGGAGAGTCTGTATGGAAGAGTCTCGAGGTCAGTGTCAGTGTTGGTGTTTGCGGTGATGTCCGAGTAAACGTTAGTGTCGGGGTTAGTACTGATGTAGGCATTAGTCTCCGAATCCGCCCTCAGCCTCGCACGCGCACGCGATCGCGCCCGTGGTTTCGTTCTCTCTAAGGGATGATGCACAATCGGCTCATAAAACCACCCACATTCGCATTCGCATTCGCATTCGTATTGATCCTCCACACCCTCAGCCCCAGCCCCAACCACAAATGGAAGAGGCGTCGAATTCGCCCTCGCCCTCATCCCCTTACCACGACTCTTCGTTGAATACGTGGCGAGTGCCTGAACAACATGACTCTGAGTTGGGGAACTCGGTAACGACATCGAGGAGGATAGTGCGTACCCCAGGTGCTGATCCTGGTTCTCTTCCCCAGCTAAATGGGAATCATACTGTCTTTGTTCTCCTTCTATGTGAGAATCGCCTTCGTGCTCGTTCATCACCATCCCATTTCCAGTCTCTTCCACATAATCACCACCACCAAGACCTTCATCAACCAACAACCCGTTTCTCTCCATCTCCTTCTGCCTCTCCCTCTGCGCTTCCTCCTCCTTCTGCTTCTGCTTCTCCCTCTGCTTCTGCCTCTCTCTCTCCCTCATCATCTCCGCACGTACACTTATCGGCATTGATCTCCCCCTACTCCTGCTGGGACTAGGCGCCACAAACTCCACATCCTCCCACCTACCAGGGACAACCATCCCGGGCGCATACGGGTGGGGAGCTAGAGTGAGACGCGACATGAATGACGCTAAGCGTTTCTTCTTTCCCATCTTTTCTTTATCACCCTTATTCTTGTCTTTATGATCTTTATCCTTATCCTTTCTCGCATCCCCATCGTCATTCCCAGGCTTGGCCGTCTTCACCGACTCGACGACAGACGAGCCGAGAGACCATCGTGAAGACGCGGGAAGGGATTTGACATCATCGCGCTCATATTCCGTATCATACCCATCACGATCCCTGGGTCCAGGCTTGTATCGATATACACGCTCGTGACCATCTGCGTAACGATGGACCACTACCACTGGCCGATTGTCTGCCATGGATTCAAAGGATGCACGGCCTGCAACGACATGTTCAAAGGAAGCACGGTTGGCGATGCCGTGTTCAAAAGTACGAGATGGGAGGCGATCAGATGAGTAACAGCGTGGCTCGAAAGAGGGACGGGGAGGGATAAAATGGTCGGACGAGGCACTCGCGGGTGATGTAGCTGGTGTCACCACTTCACCTTCTGCCGAGCCCTCAGTTGCTAACGACAACTTGCGCTTCGACGTGGTAAACAACGCAGACCCGGCACTGTCATCTGACGACCTCGAATGGGAGGAAGGTGACGGGGGCATGTTCAGGTAAGCGCTGTTATTTCTAGTTGGTGTATCTGGGAGAGGAGGGCGTATGGAAGGGACACCAAGGAATACTTGAGAGCGAGTGGCTGCGTCCCTACGACTTGCTGAGCCGACAAATACTTGTGAAGAAGAGTTGCGGAGAGTACGCTGAGAGACGGGGGTCATGAAGAGAGGGACACTTTCGCGTCTTTCATTTTGGATTTCGAGTTGTTCTGCGAGTGGCTCTTCTGGTATACCTTCTGGGAACCGGGTGGCAGTAGGAGAAGTAGGAGAAGGAGTTGTTCTGAGAAGGAGAGCACCTAGATGCTCGCCCACGTCTTCTGAATTGAAGTACATTGCATTGCGGGCAGAATCTGGTACTTGAGGGGGTGGATGTTGAGGTAGTGGTGGTATAGAATAAGGTGAGAGGGAACTCTGGCGAATGGAGTAATTGGGAGTTTGTTTGCGAACAGAGAACGGGCTAGCGCGTTTATGGAGACCAGGGATAACAGCGGAAGGGAGTGGGATAGGCTCTTTATCAGGAGAGAGGGTAGATTTACGATGTGAAGGAGGAGGCGGTGGTGGTGCTGGATGGTTGGCTGGTAAATTCGATAGAAAATTATAATAAATTGAGGATTGCTGTAACGAAGAGTTTAATTTAGGATAAAGTAATAATGATAATAAAAATTACTTTTTCGAACGCGTCACCGCGTTGATCCAACTCGGGGGGAAGGTCCCTCGTATAGTCAGGAGAAGGATAGTGAAGAGGGTCGATAGAGTCAGAATTGAATCCAAGTACAGGAGAGTCGGCGCGTAAACTAGATAGACGGTCAGCATGTATAGTAGCTAGAGAGGTGGGAGGAGTAGTAGTAGACATTGAAAGTATATAGAACGATGTATATCATACAGAGGAGGGAAAGGAACTTTGTAAAAGGATAAGGATGGGGGGAGTGCTATGTATATCCTCCCCTCATAGTATTGTTGACATTTGTTTGTATTTCCACTCTCACGATCTCTTTTAACCTAATCTGTTTTTCCCATCTCGGTCAATTCCGTTTACCCCATTCATTGAATCCCATCTTTGACCTAATCTCTTCCCTATCGCCTCAATCCAAATCCTATCCATTCCCTCCGATTTATCCCTAACCCAATCCCGTACTTTCCACTATTATTATATTTACATATCCCGCCACTCCCGCTGATTCATCAGCCACCAAGTTCTTACTCATACACAGCACAGGGGGGAATCCCACCATCTTACCGCCGCTACATCCCAATCCTTCACCCTACTTATACTCCCCCAACTAACCCTCTCCCACATCCCAATTGATTGACAATCTCCATCATCCCAATGTCATTACTCCGTATCTCCAGCTATCCCATATCTAGATATATGATCTCCAGACTCGACACACATTCTTTTCAATACCAACGTACGTAACACTCACGGTCGCGGGTGGGCCATATGCAGATCCGCACACGTTACCACGACCCTCACGTCCACGCATGTTACGCCACCTGAATTGTCCTCTCGCTTCCGATATCTATCATACGGCTGTCAGACTAATTACTCTGCCATGGAGTTACATCCCCTCGAAACCACAGTTGCGCAAATAGTACCGTATAGTACCAACAGCTATTTCAACCCTAGTTGTCCTGGGCACCTTTCTATCGATACCCATTCCGGCCGGCCGCCGACTTCTTCAATTCACCTGTTACCAATCCGGGACTTGTAGTCTTAGAGAGCCCGCCATGAACTTCAATTAGATCACATCATGAACTTCCCCGGGCCATATATCATCGACAAAAGCCGCCGCCCCCCGCCTCGAGGCGCGGCCATCTCCCTACTCCAAGTTTAAAATATTAACGTAACTTAATGTACCCGTACACCGCCGTGACGTCGACACCCCAAATATCGTTCTTCCCCAGCTACTCAAGTGCCCACACGCTACGGCCCCCACCCTAGGTTATTGCTCACCAGACTTTCGAATTCAAAGTCTTTTTTTACAATCCTCCGCAGTTTTCCAAGTTTTGATTAACACATGTTATTGGCAATGGCGAAGCGCTTCCTTGGGCACTTCCGAGTGGGTCACGACTCGCTAATAATCTTACACATCTCAATTCCGACCCGTAACGCGTAAGGCGTTACTTGCCAGTGGTACTATAGGCGGATCCAAGTTTTTGTTGACCAATTTCGATTTCAAAGCTATATTGTATGAACACCCATACGTCATACCGGTACGCGAACCCCATTTTCTTCTCGCGTCTTTTTTGCCGTTGTTTTTTTTACTAATGCTACACTTTGCTTCAAGTTTGCTACGCAGCACACAGCAGGGAAAACTATACCAGAGCACGATTGGTCACGGTGTACATAACTAAACGTTCTCCCGACTCGAGCTCGAGATCATCGATCATCGCCTGGATCCGGATCTACACACCTTTTCCTCCTACTGCTATACATGCTAACAATAATTGCTTGACACTTGTCTGTTCAAATCAGCGCGCACTGCCAATGAAAACCAGTAGGTAGTTGAGAATTACATAGTGATATTCTCCATCCCAAATACGTATACCTCCTCGACTTCGAACGTTGCTAGCACTGCTAATTTTAAATAAAGTTAACACGCGGCTTCTGTTCTCGATACTGTAATTTTTTTTTTGGCTTGCCTCGCGTTTCCAGGGTTGATCATGATGTCATATACACCTTCCGATGTGTTCGCAGACACAAACTTCGTAAGTACTTAATGATACTCTAATAGTAACTCTGGTATACGGAGGCTATGTATGTATAGATATGCACAGTACCCTGACTTCTTGGGCGCCAGCGTTAAGTACATATACCGAAAATGTCTTAGAGTGGATTTCCACCGAGAGCTCGGAGTTGAGAAGATGGCGGTTTTCTCCATTCTCCATTTTCAGAACGTTCGATCTGTTCGATCCTGTGTATGGTCCGGAAATCTTTTACTAATGTGTTATCTTCAACTTGAAAAGCGCTAGGACCATGGATTATTTATATGTAGTCCGACTGCCACTGAAAATGTGTTCGTCCACACCCAAGTTATATTCTGGCGATGCCGAGTTTGCTGTATCTTGTCTTCGAAAGAGTCAAGGATTGCCAGTCTCTCCCTTATACTTGTTCTACTCTGTTGCTTACCGCTGGTTATGCCACTTGCCACGTCGTTCCTTCCTCCCCTGCGGCCTGCGCTCGACTAATATCCAAATGATCGAGGCAGCGATCGCCGCGTACAGAAATTCCTTACGCGATCGTGTTCACGTTATACACCGATACTTTTAGCGCACTGCTAGAAATGATCAGCTGAAAGCTCGGGCTCATGTGGCGGATCAACTATTCTCGAGGCATAACTATTAACTACTTGGGGCGCCATTGCCAATGAGAGCTTCAACGGTACCGAGACCAAGCCCCGCCAACGGCTCGGATCCCATGTATATTTATTAAACATTCGACGGTCTTCAACGCAACGTTCAAGACTCATTAACCGCCCTCTCGGATTTGGACCCCTGTCTCTAAAAAATCCCTTCTTTTTCGGCTAGAAGTTAAATAAATACACGTCCGATCTACCGAAGTTTTGCTCCCGTCCCATACGTCAGTGTCAACTCACAACTTGAACGTGTCTCTCAAACGTCCATGTTCTCACCGATAGGACGAACGGATATCTGTTTTGCTTGACATAACCACTCATCGGCCTTGAACCGGTGACCAACATACCACACGAAAACCAAATGCAGCCGAGCCTCGTTTCGGTGCCATTCTCAGGACCCATATGGTGCAATCTCTCAGACAACTTGTGCTTGGGATTAGATAGATAAAAATATTTCTAGATAGGGGATTGGTACCATTATGGGAAGCGGGTACCCCACACTCAGGCCATGTGATTCTCTCTCTCCCTCTGTCAGGGCGAATATCTCGCATTTTTGCCTGTTGAGCAAGGTACAGATGTCCCAGCCTCTGGCACCGAGAACTACGTACTCCTTGACGATGACAGAGACCAGGAACACAACGTTGCCATGCGTAGGCCTCTCACGTCGAGAACAAGTTGGTAACGAGTAATTGGCACTGGTAACGCTAACGCATCAACATTCACTTTTGGAGCACGAGGAAACAAGGAATTCATCCCACAACAAGGAAGGGGGCGCGTTGACAGTGACATCGGCTCAGGGCGGCGTACGCACGTGTGCTCGGCAAGATGTTGAGTTATCACAATTATCAAGGGCGGGAAGGAATTTGTTCCTAGGTGTTTCGGGGTGCTTAAGCTTAGTGCTTGAATGCTCGGGAAACTCGGGGTATAATACGATGCAGCCCAGGTCGAGTCGGGGGCGTACGTGATATTTGGCGGGGCCGGTGATGGGTTGATTTATTTGCTGATGATTCTGGGGGGTGAATCGTAGCCCACAGCCGATGCGATAAGTACCTCCGAGGTATGCATGTATAGCGTATCGGATTAGGATTGCAGAACAAAACCTGAAAAACTAAGGGTCCAACTCCAACGACGTGTTGTACAACTTTCAAGTACAGGCAAGTTGCGTGTTCTGAAGCGATATCAGGCCTCTAGGCAACGAATCTGATTTTCACATAGCTAGGTGTGATAATGCTACTTGCCAGGTTGTGGGTCAGGTTTCCAGTTCGTTCTGTGTGGGTTGATGGATATCTCCAACTGAACCTTGATCGAAGCTGGCACAATATATCAGTGATACTTCATCTCCAGCAACTATGATCATAAGGTGTGCCCTCACTGTTCAACCGGCGGTTTTTAATGATCTATGGCTCGGGAACGCGATGCTGGGCGAGTGCTCGCTACACCATTCCCCGAATCAGCGCTTCATTGATATATCTACGCACACACAAATAGATCAGGATCAGGAATCCGGTACATATGTGGTGATATCGATGAAGATTCTGATGCGATGCATGTTCTTTCGAACAGAAACTGACTGCAGAAAAATCAGTGGCACACGGAGATACTTTACTTATCCTTACTCGGAACCAAAAGGGAATAGAAGCTCCAGGATGACCGAAGGGTCTATGGGTGATTTGGGCGTAGTTTTTGAACCGCTCTTTCAAGATGCTGTTTAAGGGAAGTAAACAGTCTCATCCAAACCTTGTTGCAATTGATCAGTTAATTTATTATCATAGACGATCATGAACGCTCAGAAGATGCTTATGATCAAACTTCAAGATGTGCGTCGAGATAATGTGCAGTCTTAGTGGCATGGGAGTGAGAGCATATGTAAGATTTCTCCTCGACAAGGATGCAGTATCGAAAAATATTAGAAAAATGTTGTTAGCATGAGGAGAGCCACTCACAGCCCCATTCAGCCTCGTGCCCATGTAGCTCCGTGGCTGCATCACAACTCGGATACCAGGATCACAGCGTGCTCCCCAACATGCTCCCTCTTCGCGTCGATTTCCACACTTTGGAAATTTAGTCTGCATATTCTCTGGTGCCTAGGCCACAGATATAGAAGCAGTCAGTCTCAGAAACGGAGCCGAAACGGTGGTCGCTTCCCCTTCTTCCACGTTGTTCGCGTTCTCGGTTCTTTCTTTCTTGATCCTACACTCAAAAATGGCACAAGGGAGGTAGAAGGAACACTTAAAACAGCTTTCTAGGAGAGACGAGCCCCAAACGAAGTACAATCGTGACCAGTTCTGAGAAGAAAGAATATTTCTGCTGCTTGAAAGTATCGGTATCGGAGCCGTTTTCGTACAGTCAAGTTCGAATACCAGAAGTCAAACAGCTTGAAAAGTCGTGCGAGGTTCAGGGAGCAACAGTGCTCATGACCTCAAGAAGCTGAAGTTTGTAATTGGACCCCCGACGGTATACTGTTTGGTCGTCACCGTTGTGGTGCCATTGAATGACTCACTCGGTACTTATAATTACCAACGCAGTCCTGTACGTCGTTGACTACAAGGTATCCTATACATGCTCGGAGCAGTTTGGCCAAGGTCCTTGACAGAGAGTCTTCCAAGCTCCCTGCTGTAACGGCGGTACCTTGAAACTGAGCCAGTGTCAGCCTCCACTTGCTTCCACCCTTACCGTTTCTCAGAAGTCATCATCACTTTCTGCTCTCACAAGAAAGCTGCCCGCGGGGCTTGTCTTTGTGGCCCTTGTGTACTTGAGAAGGGTAAACATCTCGGCGCCATTTCACCTCGCCGAAGTTTTTCCTGGTTAATGAAACAACTCGAAGTCCTTCGATGAAACGACAAATTTACGATGTACGGTGTACGGTGCACAACGTAGATTGGACTGTAGTGTTTATTGCTCTGGTGAGCATGATATCTTCAAATGTAAAAGGACAAGGATTTGTAATTCATCCTGTTTACGAGTGACGAAAGGACCCGAACATATTCCTGGAGCACCCGAGGCCCCTGCTGCCGATGCGGTATCCACCCTTTCTCCCTGCCGCCCATGATCTATCCGACATTTCAATTGAGGACGACAAAGCTTACAAAAAGTTACAGTTAAGCCTAAGAGGTCACGTTGGTCTCGAAATGGAGAATTCCGACGGAGTCTTTCCAGTCTTGGTTTTCATGTATAGTTACGTGGCGAAAGAGGGCGGGATTCGATGTATCAATCACTAAATTCGCGTGTTCTCCCGGATACCACTTCAAGATCTCACATAAACCTCGGGATAACTCGCCGATTGCTTGACATCTGGCATCGATAGGCCTGAGTATGTAACATCTAGCTCTCCGAGGGCTTCTACACTTCCGTTCCACGACTGGTTATTGTCTTTTCAATATCGGTGGCTATTCTGTCGCTATTCGGGTGCAAATAATTCCCCTTCCATGTTTTCGAAATCCCTTCAGGTCCCAACACTTCTACGATCTGCGCTTCAGGCTTCTATACCGGATGCCCCAGATCAAACGAATGGCCGCCTTTGACCCATTTTTCGAGTCGCCGACTGACATGGCACTAGAATGCAGTCCAACCAGCGCCCCTACTCCAAACAAATTCTGTCGTATGTGCCTAACGAGGGTCTAACGCCATATACTTGCCATCCGATGTATGAAGAAGCGGTATCACGTACTTACGTTGGGCAGGACCCTTTCATCCGTCGCATGCCGTCAACATTTCATATCAAATAGTAATCGTACCCTTACGTCGTCATCTATTAGCTGACTACTAACTTTACAGCCACATACCCGGGGGGAAAACGACGGGGACCGTATCGAGTCTCGTAATCCACCCAGCAATCGCATCCAGGTCGACTTCGAGACCGCCCATGCTGTTCGTCCTTGTCAGTCTAGATCAAATTCGGAAAAACAGCAACATCGAGGAAGGCCGGAGATGGCCCCGACCTTCCCTTCTCCTTGACGTGGTTATGCCTGCTCTTTTGACCTCGCTCTCCTCGGATTTGATAGAGCTTCTACTTTTGCTCTACAAGGGACTTATAATTGTCGATATCCATATTAATAGTTGAATAAATGACGTCTGGTGTGTGTTTCAATACATCACTCGAACATCTGAAATGGCATATGTATTTGACCTTGCCTGTACATAGCCTAAGAGGAGAGCAGATTTGGATGTACGAGTCCGAATAATAAATGTGACCAATAGGTTGCATCCTATGGTAATATGTGTCTGTGATGGGATCAACCTAGAAGGAACGATTGTCTTCCTTTATAAGGTTTTGGTCTGCCTACGGGAGACTAGGATCAACCTGACGAATTTTCGTCGTGCTTATAGAATCACTTCAATGGTGTTCTACCCTGTTCTACCACAACTATTTCATTTCCATTTTTCTCTCTATTCCTAGCTGCCGTTCCACCGGGGCCTTCAAATGGCGTATCATTCTAGTATCATTCCATCCTTGGTCTTGCACTTCCTCTGCTGGTAAACCTCAAACTCGACGCACTACAGGGGGATGCGATCGAGCAAGATGAAGGGGAGTCGAATGAAAATACACTATTCAAGTTGTTGACAAATCGACATTGACTTGGACGACCAGTTTCCAAGCAGAGCCCTTGCAACCGCTGTTTTATGACTATGGTCCTCACCGGGTCTCGATAATTATTCACAGTACCTGTCACTGTTTTGTTCTCCTAGGCTGTAATACGCTGGAAAAAATGAACTTGTCGACTACCCGATACTATAACGGTGGACAGATGTAAGTTAAGTTATGAAGGGCTTACGTAACTTAGTGTAGTTGCTGATGACTCCTTCCGAGTCTACGTTATACAGTCAAGAATACAGCAGTCATTCCTGTTGAAAAAAACTACTTATTGACGCCCTTCGAACGCAGCTGTCCGTCAAAGACCGAGCACGTCTGAGAACAAGCCAGAAAGCTACACCCCAGTTTGAATTCCATCCTATTCTTTCTGTGCCAGGTTTACTAAGTAATGAAAACTTGGAGTATCTTCTTTCTGTCACAACGGAATCGCTATCTCACCAACATGGCAGATAGTACCAGTGGGGGATCCTGCGCAATGGTAAGCAGACAGCTGGCATAGTCACTCAAGCCATTCATTTGAACGTCTTTTTCCCAGCTCTACCTTCTCCAAAGACTCGGAGACCGTGCCACTATGTACGTGGATCACAGTAATGAAAATGCTTGGCCAAGCACAGACCTACGCCTTGCCCTCGTTACGACTTAGATCACCACACAGAATGATTAGATTCGTATCTGTGACGCCGGCCTGCATATGAGCCACCGGAACTGAAGTCTTACGCCAGAATCATCACTACCTTAACCGCATATATTTCTATCTTTCTGATTGTTACTATTTTCTTTCAAACCAGGTGCCCCTCCTCGCGGTCAGTCCTGCGAGGGTAAGTACTTAACATCTTACACCATTAGTAACAGTTTGATACACTATTCACAAAGTGTCGACCAATTCGCATATGACATGACAAGGGCGCATACAATCAATATGATATATTCCATGGTTTGATTCAATAGTCATACATTGGGTGAATGGGTATCAGTACATGGTGGAAAAGATACATAGGATACAACGCAGGTGAGTAATACGACCCCGGAAAATGTCCAGAATTACAGCTACCTAGCGCTCTGAAAGCGTGTTGCCTGGACCATTTGACCGTGTCAGCATATCATTGAGAGTTCTTACCACCATCCCTGCTCCTTCCTTGACCGTCTGTTTGTCCTCCTCCACGACTTTCGGCAAGAACTTCGTCTCGAAACGATCTGGATGCCATCTCTTAATCTGGTCTTTGATGCGGTCTTTCTGCGATCTGTCCTTCTCAGGGTGATACGGCGAAATCAGGTACGCATGAATGCCGGCGTATGATATGTCTTCCAGCGCAGAAGGCATTTTCAACATGGGCCAAGGGAAATTCGGCCATTGAAGACCATCCTTTGTCGCAATTGATTTCCATTGGTCTTCGTGAAGTTCAAAGAGATGGATAACGTCCTCTTTGGTCTTGGCCTCTTTCGCCTTTCGTGCAGCTTCCATTTGTTCCTGCTCTCGCATAAACTGCTTGTAATGGTCTGTCAAAGGGAACTGCTGAGGGGGAGGAGCGGGAGGGGGTTTCGTAGGGCCGGATGACCCTGTGGATCCACTCCTGGGTTTCGAGCCAGAGGTTGCGGGGGCCTGCCAGGCGGATGTGGTAGAGGTTGCCGTGGAACTTGACTTGGTTGAGCGGGTCTCCGAGTTGCTGTTCCAGCTAGTAGCGCTGCTCCTGTCCGTAGATGCACTGCTCGTCGAGCCGGTTCGATGTGGAGTGGACCAGGAAGGCGACGACGATGAAAAGGAAGCACTGTCAGCCCCCCCACTGTCCTGTCGCTTACGCTCTGCGACTCCTGCTCTGACCTCTGCTTCGCGCTTGCGAAACTCCTCCTGCTGCCTCTCCTTTAGCTCTTCCTCTTGTTGCAACCTCTCTCGCTCTTTTCGCTTGTCCTCCTCTTTCTGCCACCTTCTGTCCTCTTCCTTCCGTCTTCTGTCTCCTTCCTCCCGTCTTCTGTCCTCTTCCTCCCGTTTCCTGTCCTCTTCCTTCCGTTTCCTGTCCTCTTCCTCCCGCCTTCTGTCTTCTTCCTGTTCCCGGCGCTGCCTGTCTTCCTCCGCATGCTTCATCTGCAGAGTTGTACGTTCCTTTGCCTGCTCCTCGTCAAACTGTTTTTGCAGTCGCTCTGCCTCCTTCAAACTCGCTTCTTCCTCTCGCCGCTTCAGCTCTTCCTCTCGCTTGCGTAGCTCTTCTTCGCGCAATCGAATCTCCTCTTCTTTCTTTCGAGCTTCCTGTGCTTTCTGAGTAGCCTCCGCGACTCTCTTTTGGGCATCCTCTTCCTTCTTCCTGATTTCTTCCTCCTTCCTTCTGGTTTCCTCCTCCTTTTTCTTGGCTTCCAACTCCTTCTGCTTTGCCTCTGCCTCCTTCAGTTTTACCTCCTCCTCCTTTTTCTTCTGCTCGGCTTCTTTTCGTCTGACCTCTTGCTCTTTCTTTCTGTATTCGTCCTCCAGCCTTCTGGTCTCTTCTTCTTTTCGCGCTACTTCCTCTTCTAACCTCCTGGCCTCCTCCTCCAACTCCTCTTCCCTTCTTCTTCTAGCTTCTTCCTCCTGTCGTCTAGATTCCTCTTTTCTCTTTGCTTCGTCCTCTTTCCTCCGGGCGTTTTCCTGTTGCCTTTTCATCTCTTCTTGTTTCCTCTTGATTTCTTTTTCCTTCAGGATGCGTCTCGCCTCCTCCTCCTCCTCCATCCTTATCTCTTCCATCCTCGCCTCGTCTCTCCTTCTCCTCTCCGCATCTTCCCATCTTCTCTGGTCCTCTTCGCGCGGATCATGATCATGAGGACGACGGGACTCCCGCCCACCGAAGTTATGATAATTCGCTGGTTCGCGATGACCTCCTTGGTATGATAATGGTGGGGATCGAGGCCCCCCCCGCCACGATGATGGGGCAGGATCAACAGGATACGTATACCGTTGATAGTCATTTTCGTAACGAGGATCCCGTGGACGTGGTGGAACCTGATCCGTCCACCCTCTCCAGCCTTCATCGGAGTGTGAGGACTGTCTCGGTCGACCAATCGGTATGCTTGTGGTAGCTGAATAATCATATTCAGGATAAATATCTGGAAGAACTACATCCTTTATTTGAGAACTCCTACAACATCAAGAATAAATTTACCTTCCGGACTAGACAGCTCGTTTCTCTTTCTCGAATATGAAGGTTCACGGCCGAGGTTTTGTCTGCCCTCGGATGTCCTACGGTATGGCATAGCTACAGGACTGTCAGATACAAGAGCGGCTCTCCAGGTGGCACTGTGTTGCTCATGATCGCGGTGGTAGGCGTCGGGCCGCGTGTCGTAATTATCTGGCGCATATGAGTAGTCGCGTGCCGTTGGCCGAGTGGCTGAAGCTGGTGGAGTTGGATAGGGACGCGATGCACCATAGTGATCATAGTGGTGATCCATGTCCCTGTCCCTTTCCCTCTCATCACTGGTGAAGGACGTGTTGCGCATGACGGACCTGCCAGACGAAGGAGCCTGGTAAGGTCCCGCTGCATAATTGCGATCATCCGTAAACGACGTCCTAGGCACAAGCCTATGCGAAAACTGTCCTACTGGATATTCACGATCTTCTGTAGTAAGAGACGCCTTGCGATGGACAGGTCTGCTCAAGGATTGAGCTGAATAAGACCCGCCTTGGGAATCAGAAGGACGGCTGGACGACAAGCCAGCGGACGTTGGGCTCGAATACTCGTCTGAGAGAGGGCTGGGTTCCCTGACCACACGCTGTCGATCGTCATTCCAAGGTGCCTGCCTCTCCTTCTCGCGCATTTTTTCCGGGGGGCGCCGAGCCTCCTCAGTTTCATGAAAGCGGCCTTTCTCTCGTTCTGAAGGTCCCTCAACATCGTCAGCACGTTCTGGGATGGCTTCCACTATGGAAGGACGGATGCTTGCAGAGCCTGTAGATCGCATGCTGGCTGTGCTACCTCGCCGCGCAAGAGTATAGGGACTCGACAATCGTGCATCTTCTTCTGGTGAAATCGATGGCTTCCAAATCTCCGGTATTGGTTTTGCAGACGGGCGGGTATGTCGCTCAGACAAGGAGCGGGAGGGGCGATCCATCGATCTGTTCACGGGTTCATGTGTTGGAGGCCTGTCTGCCGAGCTCCTCAGTCGTTCAGGAGGTCGCAGCAGGGAATCCTCGGGTTCCTCTGACATGTCATTGCTTATCCAAGGTTCAACATGAGATGCTTTTTCGTCAGACGGTGGCTGATAAGAAGCGTGGCGCAAGTTATGTGTAATTTCGTTCCTATGCTTTGAGCTGTAGGTATCAGACTCTCGACGACCCTTGTGAACTGATTGCGACTCTGATTGGGACTCTCGTTCTCTTTCCTGTTCCCGTTCCTGTTCCCGTTCCCGTTCCCTTTCTCGCTCTTGTTCAGCCCGTTGCTGATTAGGCTTAGTTGGGGATGGGGGTCTTTCTGGGATTGACATAGGAGGCGTTGTTCTGACAACGGATGGTATAGTGTTATCAGGTGGCTCAGCAGTCTTCGGGCTCGAACTCTCCTTCTGCGCCTTGATATTATCCATGATATCCTGCTGCTCTCGTTTCAATGCTTCATTCCATTTCGGGTCCATTCTCCCACCCGCTACCCAGCGACGTTCCTCCCGTTCACGTTGCAACTCCAGCTGGAACTCCTCCTCTGCAAGGTTCCGAATGTTCGTCATGGCCTTCGTGTATTCCAAGCTGAGGCGCTCTCGCTCTTCCACGCTGACCGGAGCTTTTCTCAACTCGGCATCAAGATGGTCCTTAGCGTCCTGGGTCATAGAACGTAAGCCATCTTCGATTCGCTTCCTCAGTGCTGCCTTCCACTCAGCATTCGGCTCGACATCGGATACATCGAGCCTAGAACGATACTTGGTTGATGACGCTTGGGATGCCGAAGTTGACATCGAAGCAAGGAGAGTGAAGTGCAGAAGACAAAGCTATGGTGGGTGGCTTGGAGTTGTTTAGAATGACAGTAGAGGGGCTGATATTGAACGGCGTAATGCAGGTATAAGAGACTTTAGCCACGATCCGCGAACAGTCCACGGCGACGTTCCAGAAGAACAGTCACGGGAAACTCCCTGCCTCATGTTCGGTAAGCACACATGTTCTTGGATTATGATCCATAATTTTTGCAGGACTCACACCTGTTGTCTGGCCCTCCCGTCCGTAAGTGGACAGTAGTCCTATGTGGCGGAATGCTGCACTCTCCCAGACCGAATAGACGTTGCTGAACAACAATCGGATCATTTATACATCTGGTCATTTTCAATTTTTATCTAATCTCACATCATCGCCGACAGGCACGCCACAATGCCATGCCCTCTGAGTCTAAGAACGTATAACTATTGTGCCACGATGAAACAGTTCGTTTGTTTGCACCATTGTCCTGATGGTTATGAAGATAACTCTCTTTGACATCAACTCAGAACAAATTAACAATCGATGAACCAAAACGAGGGTTCGAAATTACCGGTTATGCTCAATAGCCAGTTCCAAACACATGGGCATTGATGTGGTCAGTTTGCCAGAACACACCAAAAAGGGAAAAGCTGATATGAGATAAACGGCAAGCCCATACGAAGTATTACTTTGAAGTGGAACCGTATAAGAACGATGTAGAACCTATGATTTTATGCCCCTAGCTTGGGAGGCATAGATTGCCCAGACACATCATGCTGATTAGAATCGGGCGGGAGTGATACGTTCATGTTTCTCCGAGAATGGACAGTAGGAAGCAGTCCAGGCAAGGAGTTCGTGGGTATAATACTTTTGTGTACGCACTATATAATCGCCATCAGGGCCAACCAAATTTTGAAGATCCGCTAGAGTCTTCCAAGTTGTCTTCTTTCTGCGTTCGAACGGGAGGAAGTGAACCAATACTTAAAAGTGTTCCACAGGAATTGGAGTACGGCGTAGGGTGGACATCCTAGTCCAGTCTTGTGCCCAGTACAAACATACCGAGGATCGGGGACGGCGAGCATTGAGTGTAGAATGGTAAAAGTGAAAGAATAGTAATACCCAACGCCGAGTAGATTGATACCGACCTACGCCCAGTCGGAAATTAATATTTCGGCATGAAGGGAGGAAACAGGATGTGAGAAGGGGGGGTTGTATGTATGACAGCCACTACCCTTGACACATGGCAATCGCATGGTATCAATTATTAACGGTAAGCGAGTGAAAGATGTCGTGAGTTGGGGCTATGATTTGTGCAGAAATTACAGACGGTGACGGGCGCAAGGGTGGAACAAGGTAATGTGCCAAGTCCTATAAATGAATCATGTTGCCAGTAGGTTGCTTTGGGTGGCAATGGTGGTGCTGCTTCTAGGTGATGATCAGTACTGCGTGTTCAAGGGTAAAACTTGGATAAGTACATAAGGACTTACCGATCAATCGTTTATATACTTACCGTGAGAGTGATATGGCCGAGGTTTGCACATTGTGCACAGTGCGCACTCTCCTTCGCTCCAAATTTTGGAGTAGAGTGGAAAGAGGGCTACATCAACTGTCGAGGAAATATGGAAGCTGAAAGACGGAAACGCCTGCAAATGGGTAGTGGGCAAAGGGCACACCGACGCCTGCCTCGTGTTCCCATCAAGTGACAGACACCGGTGGCATGGCAGCAGCATCAGCCCTGCACTCCTTCCTTGTCTGGCTTATCACCCTGATCAACCCTAAACAACCTCAGCAATCTACTTAGTTTGCGACCAGTTCATGCTCCTCAGCGTTCAATTGTATATCCTTTTCGAGCCACTTATCACGGATCTAGTGCGGGGAAGAACCGAACTTCGTTGATTTTACGGATTATTATAACCTCGGCACACCGACAGAAACACGAGGCAGCCGGTTTAATTCCCATCTCTGTAACAGCTCTTATATTCTAACCACTACACAATCGGAAATTTTTGTCGTCGAGTCATTTTTTTTTTTTCAGAACCCCTTGTCCACCACGAACTCACCTGTACTGTTCAGACGTACGCTTGTCTCAGATGCACCCTGCGTCACTCGTCAGGCTTAAGTGGAGCGAATTCCAACGATGGCTAGAGCCCCGACGAAAGACGATGGAACGTCAACGCGATGAAATCACTAAAGAGCAGGACGCCAAGTGGTTAGCTACCCCAGCGAAGTCCAAAGCTAAAAGGGATGCCCACGATGCTAACAGAGTGTTCTTGGTTCGAGTTCTAGAGGAAAAACATTTCGGTGAAGCCAGAGCGGAGTGGCAGGATCGGCTCGAGAGGGCAGGGTTGAGCGATGACACTTGGGGAGATATGACAAAAGCAGAGCAAATTGCAATTTCGAAGGCGTTGGGGGGAGACTTGGACGAGGAGCTCGAGGAGCCCATGGTCGTTGAGAACTTGACCGTCGTTAAACGTGCACAGTTGATGCCTGGTCCTGCGCCTATCCTCTCTTCTGCTTCACGAACATCCAACTTTTCTACATCCAGTTATACTCTCGTCAGTCCCGCCGACCTCGGCTCTGATGATGAGCTCTATGCGGCGGTGTCGTCCTATGTTGTGGTGAGTCAGCAAGGTCTTTAAGAGATTGCTCCACATGTTAACCCTACATCTGTCCTTAGCCCACTGACGAGTCAGAGGATGAAGATACCCCCATACCCGTTCCCATACACAACGGCAAAGGTTGGGGTAACAATGTCGGTTGGAGCCCCTGGTCATCAAACCATAGTTCTTTACATGGATCCCCAGACCAACACGATTCCAAGCCCCTGCCTGACTTAGGCCATGCCATGTTTCCATCCGCAATCAAAGTGGAACCAAAACCGACATCCAAACCACCCCTGGATGTTGACCCCAAGCCAGTCACGAAAACGCGAGTCCGCGGTCCTCAATATATCGGACCGCAAATATCTGATTCCGACGAAACCAGCGATGAGGAAGCAGATTTTGAAAAGTTTAAAATGTTCACTCGAATCACTAAAATCGTCGAGTTTCATCATGCCGCTGCGCTGGCCGATATCGATCTCGCTCTTAGTATATGTAACGGACGAAAGACCAAGCAGCTGGGGAAGCTCGAGGAAGAGGTCAAGGTTACCCAACATGAGAGGCGGATGTTGGAGCTACAAGCCACCAAGGAGGGCGAGAGGAAAGCTGTCGTTTTTGCAGAGCGTAAGAAGCGCAGAGACAAACTTCGCAACCGCACTATTCTCCAGGATCCTATACAGGCGACCGATTCTGCCAATTACGATGCTCTGTTTGACCCCAGCACTTTCCAGGTAGATGTCGATATCAACGGAGAATTCGTTCTAAGGCGGGAGGACACTTCAATTAGAGAGATGGGGAACCAGGCAAATGGGCCTTCGTTCGAATCCTCCCGTATACCTGCCGCTGAGACACCCAGAGCCCTCAACTTGTCTGTTGGGAGAGACACACCGAGCGTCGCCCCCGGCATGCACTCGGGCTGGAAAAGCACATCAGCTCCTTCTGCCCTGTCTCAGGTCCATGCAGCTCATGACGAGGAATCAGCTGCGACGCCTATCCCACTGCATATGGTCGATGCGCCATGGTCTTCCGCCACAGCAAACCCACTTGCCTATTCCGCTTCAAACAAAGACCTCCGTATTCCTGGTGGGTTCCCAATAGAATTGAAGGCAACAGGAACCCCTGCGATTAGTACGTGGGGCAAGAAACCTTCTCCAGCAAGTGGGTTGGCGTCAGCATCCCTCAGCAAACTCCCAACCGTCGCGGATTTAGATTCGGCCAAACAAACTAGGGCAGATCAAACGCCGATCATAGCCACGAAGGATGTTAACAGAATATCGCCACCCGTTGAACCTGAGCGACCCTCATCTCCAACAGCGTCCTCATCCAAAAGGCCCAACAAAAAGCAACGTCAAGCGAACAAGAAATCAGGTACTGCTGGCTTATCACTGAACAAAGGCGAAGTTGAACCACCATCCTCGACACCTACCATTCCTAGCTCGTCGAGGAGACCAGGGACAACGCCGCACATGGATATGTCAAAGACAAGTATCAACGACTCTTCTGCAGCTGAGGAAGAGGAGCTATCCTCCACTCCGCGACCCAACGTTGCCCATATGATGATGAAGAGGCAGGGTCTAGCATCGGGGATGGTCAAAGGGACTCCCATTATTGGAGCTGATGATCTTGGATCCACCCCTCGCCACAGTGCCTTGAGACAGCTTGCAACTATGCATAATCCAAATGAGTCAACGGCCGAGGAAGAGTCTCCTTGGGAACGCATGATGAAGAAGAAGTCGGATCTTCACGGAGCTGAATCGTCGAAGCAAGAGATGTCTGGGAACAGAACCGTGAGGCAGAAGCCCAAAGTTCTAGATCATCGCAGCACTGATTCTTCCGCATCGACGTCATCTGCCACCGAGGAAGAAGAAAGCCCCTGGAGTCGGATGGTGAGACTAAAGGCGCAAGGCCAGGCGCCTCAAAGCAGCTTGTCGAACACTGGACAACGGGGACAGAGCGAAGAAGAAACACCTTGGCAGCGGACAATGAGACTGAAGGGACAAAATCAAGCACCGCACGGCGCTAGCATAGTACCGTCACACCTACAAGAGGACGAAACTCCCTGGGAACGAGTGATGAGGTTGAAGGGACAACCGAATCAAAGTTCTTGGGGCGCCAATTCATCCTCGACGAAGTCAATGACCGTCCAAGACGAACCTTCCTGGGAGCGGATGATGAATACGACTTCGCAACAAAGTCAACATCCAGACGTTCGCGGATTTCCCATCCCACCTCCCATGCCCCAGGACCGCGCATTCTGGCACCCAGGGAACATTGCTCCTGGCGCGAGCCAACATCAGATGTGGAATCCAGGGCGAACACAGTCCCCACACATGGAGAAGTCAAGCTCCATGGCTACTTCAAATGGTCGATCTCAGGAATCAAATCGAGTTCGTCGTATGTCCGATCCTGTTTCCCCAAGCCCTCGATTGGGGTTTGCCAACTTACCTGATGGTGACCGTCAAGATTTCGTTCCTACAAGTATTTTGAAGGGCGCGAAATCGAAACAGTCTTCCGCGAAAACCAAAAAGGTGACAATAGAAGAGATCCCCGACGAGGAAGGCAGGCCTGATGAGAAACTTCCATCGAATTCGAGATATGTCCTCGACATCGTCGAGCCCAAACCTAGCGTCCCGTCACATATGTATACGAGATTCTTTGATTTTGAAGCGGGAGATGATGATGACACGGAATTGAGTTCCTTTGCTCCAACTCCTTCCACGGCGCCCACGTCCCCACCAGGCGAAGTTCCACCGTTGGATGATGATGATGAACTCATGGAGGAGATCAAGAATGGAGGATGGGAGAACCTGCTAGCTGGTAATGTCTCGAAACCAACCCAAAATACAAAACACGCACGATTCCCTGCTGGTTCTCTTGCGAATGACAGCCCATCGCAAGCTTTCGATAGCGCCAAGTTGTTATCTGCGCTCCAGTCGGTCAACGTTAGTCCATCTGTGGAGGAGAAAGCCATCGTTTCATCTAAGGCCGTTTCGTCTGCTCCTTCAGCTGATGTCAAAGGCAACAATGACACTACAATAAAATCTAGCAAGGAAGTGAAGGGAAAGACGAAAGGAAAAGGGGCTGATAAAAGAGGGAAATCGGGAGGGCGAAAGTAGATGTTGAAGAATAGATGGAGCTACGATAGTAATTTAAATACAGTACGATAGCTATGTATCAATACCTTAGGTACAGTTCTAATTCGTATTGCTCTCCGGCAAAAAAATCGCGAAGCGAGTGATGAGGAACATTCTGAAGCGCCAATGAGTTTACCATCATGATGATGTGTGGAGATGGGAACTGGAATTCGAGTTAATGAAGTGACCTGCCTCTTGTAGATCCTCAACGCAACGTGTAAATCGCACTTATGCATTGCTGCTACAGGGAGTAAGTAGGCTTTGATCACTGACCGTTATTATTAATAACTGCAATCAGATTTCGACCAAAGACCATGTTGGAATAATTCCGAAATAGAGCCTGAGGATCGAGAAGGAATCCATCAAATAAGAGGGATATCTGTGGAAGTTCTTCTGATTGTTATGTCGGTTAAAGGGTCGGTGGGACTGGATATGCGTAGTGTATTCGCCCACGAGGATGACTCGTTTGACGCTGAGCTTGTTTACGACTGGGACAAAATTTCTGATCGATAACGGGATGTAGTCAGCACATGACACGACATAACTACCCGTCGAACTCACTTATAGTACTACCAAATCTTGTCTATGTTATTCCGAGCTTCACCGGCTGGGATTGACAAGTAGGCAGCGCGTTCGAGGGGAAGGGCAATTAAGAAAAGCATTACAATATTCTAGAAAATTGAAGAGATTTGAATATCAAGATATCTAAATCAAGATAGGGGTGTTTCTAAAATGGCTAAGATTAAACACGCGTTTGCAAGGTGGTGCATCATGTCGCGTGCCAGTATACTTAGATCTGACACCGCGACGCGTCCCTAATTACACGTGACTCTTATCACTCCAATCACGCGATGTGACGCGATCTTGTTCAAGTTCAAGTTCAACTTGAAGTCGGCTCTGCCAATCTGGTTCTCATGAAGCCTTTGTAAGGGTGATGCAAGCTGTAAAGTACACAACTCAGCTCTACACTCAGAGAGTAGTAGAAAGTCTGTTATTACCTGCAAAGTACATGACTACAGGTAATGGCAAGTACAATGGCTCATGCACTATTCAAATATGTCACAGAAACAATGTTTTCAAGGCACCTTTGGAGACATACCACTACTAGACACCGGGGGCATTGTCCAATTACCCCCTTAGGAACATCGTGAACAAAGGTTGAAAACATGCATTATGGGTATGCATTTACGATTTGTTCACGATGTGCCCAGGTATGTGTATGTTTCTTCAATTTCTTTACAATGTTTTCAAGGGGCCAATTGGACACTGCCCCCGGTGAGACAAAGAACAATGTAGAGGGGGAAATCACAGAGATGGGATATGAAAGAGTGAGGCAAAGGAAAGAAGGAAAGGGGGGAAAGTAAATCACACAACAATGAGCCACAATCCTTTATGGTGCCACCAGCACTTCAAGTACCATGTGGTACCTCCAAGCAGATGACAAGCCCTCCAATTGCCTTGGAGCTTTTTTCCTAGATGTTTTTATGAATGACCATGCACCAAGAGAGTGCAGGATGCATGTACAAAACAATAAATACCTGACCAAAATATGCTGATTGTGAAATTTCACAACAATGACATTTTCACCACAGTTTTTCCAATCCATACTTCCATTCCAATCCCTACTTAGGCCTGGCAAGGTTGGGGCTTTTTTTGTGACAAACTACCTGACCTGACACAGCCCTTTTCAGGGCATCTTTAGATAGAAGGTCAATAGCACCAGCATTCAGACCAACAGGTATGAAAATATTGTAACCATTAAGGTATAGAACAGTTTGCTGAGGATTGAGCACATCAATGCTTTGAAAGGAGTCAAGAATGGGGAGTCCATGCTGTGGATCAAATCAGATTATACGAGCACATACAAGGCATGTAGGTGTTGAGTCTGACATACATTGACTACCGGATCTGATCCATCAGTGAATGGCACAACAACAAAGGGAATAATTACCCCATCATCACGAAACTGATTAGTTAACTTGGAGGCCTTAGGGACCACTGTTGTCTTTAAAGATAAGTAGGGTAGTACATACATGCATTATGCCAGCAGTCATTGGGGCAAGAATGGCAGGCATTATGGCCTGCATGGCAGGTACAAACCAAGGGGGGGCAGCTTCTGCAGAAAATGGCAGTCTGATGAGGTCACATAGGTGAAGGTTGGGATCTGACTAATGCAGAGGCACAGTAGCAGCAGCTACTTCTTGGAGGATGTGGTGTTGATAGGTTGCTGCAACAACAACATCTTGATGCAACAATTTCTGACCCATAGGGTGTTGTTCTGAGGTAGGAGATGAGCTCATGATAATAGGGCTGATCAAACAGAAGCTAGGGCCAGCGGAAATGGTCCAAATAAGGAAATTGTCTGACGTCGATTGGTTCCGAACCCAACTTCACCCGTGCCCACAAGCTGGACTTGAAGACAGCTGGAGACCTGTGCAAACAACGTTCTTAGTCTTATATTTCCTAAAAGTTCACCGCGAATACGTAATAGGGTGTCACTAGTACATGTCGGACGATACTTACGAAAGTTATCCCCCATCGCCCACCCGGGGAGTCCTTACTCTTGTTCCCCAAGATCCTGAGTGGCAACCCATCTTCCACGTCTCAAACCAAGTCGTTCTCTACAATCCGACTTCACATGCACTCTCCATCCGCCATTCCTCCAACTTTCCCGACAGACCTCGTCTTCCTTGTCCGTACTGCAAGCAAACACTTCCTTTGGACTTTGAGGGGCCAGACTCTGGAGATGACATTCTGGAGGATTCGTTGGACTCGGAGGATCCGGCTTATCACTCACGGGTTTCAGACTACTTTCAGTTGTTAGCGATTGCTAATGAGACTTCGAGGCCTTCAACGCCCCATACGATAGCGGACGCGAGCCAGGGAGCGCAGAGGAGCGCGTTTCCTGCGGAAGCAATGGCAGAGGGGTACTTTAAAGCATTCTTCCAGGAGGAATACAAGCTAGGCATGGGCGCGAATGGTTCGGTCTTTTTATGCCAGGTTCGGCTCCCAAGTTAACTACTCTGTTGAAAAACTCACATCCATACTATGACTTGTAGCATATGCTGGACGGGAACCCTTTGGGTTCGTCTTTGACGTGATCCGACGTAACGTGGATGATGTAATTATAGTCCATCACAGGCCATTTCGCTGTCAAGAAAATAGCAGTTGGCGAATCGCATTCCTATCTGCTGAAGATTCTACGTGAAGTTGGTTGCAATACTCCAGGTACAGAGCTTCTGCTGATAATAAGCGCAGGTCCGTCTCCTTGAAAGTCTCCATCATCCAAATATCATCACCTACCAGTGAGCGGTTCTTTTCCTTCATCCAAGTTAGTACCTTTTCAACATTTAATATAGCCATGCTTGGCTCGAAACATCTCAATTTTCTTCCTTTGGACCGAAAGTCCCTACACTCCAGTTGAGTTCCCCCATACCATCCCCACTGCCACCCATCTTAGACAACGCGATACACAGTGTGCTAATGCAATGGGCAGAGGGCGGAAGGTAATCACCTACTCTTTCTCCAAATCTCATCCAACACAACTCTCACACGCAGCCTCGACGACTTTATCGACGTCCGCCTCGGGCGAGGCACCCAGCATATCCACATCGATCCGCACGCGACCTTCTCCCTTTCCTCCTCCTCAGCACACATTTCAGCCCCTTCTCCCAGTTCTCATAACGAAGGTGGAGGAATGGGATTAGAAGGGGATATTCATTCGCGGTCAGCCCGTATCAGGGCCTTTCGGGCGTTCCAACGTACACCGCCTAACGAACGGGAAAGATTATACAGACAGATGAAGCAGCGCAGTCAAACGTGGAAAGCTGTACATTTACTTAGTGCGGAGGAGGTGAAGAGCCTATTTAGGGACGTGGCGGAGGGTTTGGGTTTTTTGGTGAGTTTGCTCTTTTATGTCTTGGCAGTAGTGCTGATGTCTATATTTAGCATAATAGGTCCATCTTGCACTTGGATTTGAAGCCGGGAAATGTGTTGCTGACATGGGATGAGGGAAAGTTGATGTACTTCGTTTTCCTCCGTTTATCTAAACCATCCTCTTATTTTTTTGACTGTAAACAGTCCCCGAGCCATGTTATCCGACTTTGGCACCTCCCGCGACATGATCCACAACTCCCGCGCCCGGTCTGGGAACACTGGAACGTACGCCATTTGTCCTTCTCAATAAATTACTGCATTACTCACATACATATCAACAGCCTGGAATACACCTCCCCTGAATCGCTGCCCTCACCACTTACAGGGCTACTTCAACAAATTGACTCCAAATCCGATATATGGTCCCTGGGCATGATCCTGCACAAGCTCCTCTTCTTCCGGCTCCCTTACCGGTACGCGTCCGATGGGGACCGCAACCCCGACAATGGGAAGAGCGGTGCTCCAGAGAGTGGCATCTGCGAAGAAGACAAGCTGGATAAGCTAGAAAAGGAGGTGTTGAGTTATACTGGGTAAGTACATCAACGTACGTGAAGTGGGGTTAGAATACTGATTGTGACTTGGATAAAGGTTCAAGTCGACCCCGACGCTGGTGACACAGTTCACGGCATGCCGACTCCCTCGCTCATTCCTAGTACTCCTGGAGGGTCTCCTGAATGTCGTCCCTACCGGACGACCAAGCTGCGAGCGGGTGGTGACTGCGATACGGGAAGGTCTGGTACGTCACATTCCCCCTCTTTTGTTGCCTATGAACATATGAATATGTATGTGTAGCTGGACCCGCTAAGAGAGGATGAGCTTGGGAGGAGGAACAGCGTTGTGTCATCGTTGATGCCAGTGGCGCTTAAGAGGAAGTCGGATCCGGCATTTGATGCTTATACTGATACTAATGGCATCGCATCCGCTCCACAAAACGGGGATGGAGAGAGCACATCAGTGCTTACAGAGATGAAGGATGAGAAGACTCATCTATTGGGGCTTCCTATGCCTGACGGCCCCAGAGGAATGGATGGGGATGAAGATAGGAAATTGGCATGGTGGGATGCGAGGAATGTGAGGCGTGGTATGGAGGTGGTGCCAAGTTTTATGTGGAGGGGGATGTGGAGGCGCGTGGTGAAGAGCTGTATACTTGTCGCGAAGGCTAGTTTCTTTCTCCCTTATAATTTGTCCCTTTCCATTGTTCTGATATCATTTTTCATGTAAAGGTATCGACAATGGCTTCGATGTGTCCCTCCCCCACATCAACCCAAATCTTAACCTCAAGCCGAGAAGGACCAAGCTTGATACTGGCGTCCGTGTTGTTGTTCGCAGCAGTGCTGGATACGTTGATGGATGGTTTATGGGTGTCGGTTGTGCTTGCAATTTTTCATGTTTCTGTTGTGCTGGGATTCTGTCGTGGGGATCTAGGGGGGTGGTGTTGTCGGTAGATGATGCTTTTGGGTTTGGGGTGGGTTTGAAGTTGGGTTTGATTGGGGCGATATACTTATGTACAAGTACTGTAATAGTAAGTTGTGGTCGACGTGTGCACTGTCGGCTCTGGATTATATGGCCTACGGATCCGCAATAAGATCAATCTAATCAGCAAAGATCCTATCTTATCGCGTGAAGAGTCATTTCAATTCTTTGGAGTCATCGAAGAAATTTTCTGATTTTCCACTTGTTCGTTTGTTATTTCCTTGTCGAAATGCCGCCAACTCTGTGGTTGCGGTGCGAAAAGAAGCAGTTCGAACGACGTGCTGCTCTGACTCCAACAACGTCTGGCCGACTCATCAAAGCAGGTTTTAAGATCTTCGTAGAACGCGACGAACAACGGATTTTCAATGATACGGAATACGAGACGTATGCACTCTGCCTCCATTGCAAACCAACTCTATCCTAACTACTTGCCCTATCATCCAGAGCCGGCTGTGAATTAGTAGAAAACAACTCCTGGCCCAAGGCACCCACAGACATACCCATCATTGGATTAAAAGAACTTCCCGAATCGACGGAGCCTCTCCCACATACTCACATCCAATTCGCCCACTGCTACAAAAATCAGGCTGGGTGGTCAGCTGTACTCTCCCGTTTCCACCGTGGTGGCGGGACGCTTTACG
>QLOJ01001118.1:1839-12817 GCA_003313625.1 Tricholoma saponaceum
TGCCTCCTTCCATCTTCCCTGATCTTGAAATGTCAATGCAAGATTGCCCATGCTTGTCAAAGTAGAAGGATGTTCTGCTCCAAGCAGCCTCTTGCTCATCTCCATCTCTTGGACATGGAGTTCCTCTGCCTCCTTCCATCTTCCCTGATTTTTAAATATCAATGCAAGGTCATTCATGCTTGTCAAAGTATCAGGATGTTCTGCTCCATGCAGCCTCTTGCTCATCTCCATCACTTGAACTTGCAGTTCTTCTGCCACCTTCCAATATCCTTTTTTATAATATACTAATCCAAAATTTCTTGCTTCATCCACATCATAGGCTTTTCTGATGCCTGTTTTGATAGCATTGTCATGGTTGGCCTTGATATGTGGAAATACCATTTGCCAGAAAGCATAGTCTTCCTCCATGTACTGAAACTCAATTGAACATGACAATATTCTACTTGCACAGCAGGCCATAATTTCATTATCTGGTCTGCTCATCCTGTCTCGACTCCATGAATGCACCATGGGATGCACAGAATATGTGTTGTCAAGTTTACTTTTCTTGATTACAGAAAAAGAGTGCAATACTCGAATTCCCTCTCTGAACAAAATTGGATCCCAGACACCATTGACACCCAACTGAAGTGCTTTACTTATCACAGCAAAGTATGGCTGGAATTGCATATCAGTAAAAGCACTTTGAGCATCACTTGTGCTTTTTGCAGCTTTATGGAATATTTCTTCTGTAATCCCTTCAAAATGGAAAAAAGAGAATATTTTCAGAATAAAGATGGCCATGTCAGTGGCCTGTCCTTCTAATGAATCAGGATCTCTAGCCATCCTATTCTTTATTTCAGTGAAGGATACATCCCAGGTTCCATAGACTGCACGCCCATAGTTTGATGCCCCTTTAAATGTAGGATCATCTAGTAGTCTTTGACGATGCTGATGATACATTTCCAAATACTCATCAACATCACAAAGGCCACTTGCAATAGCTGCACCAGCTTGGTCAACAGCAAGAGGCAGGAGACAGAGTTCTTTTACTATTTTCTCTGCTGATATCCTGTGGCCTTTGTCAGAGAAGTTTAAGAATGCAGACTTCAAAAACAGTGAGATAGCACTCTCTTCCTCCATTTCAACAACCTCAGCAAAGAAATCAGGAGAAAGACGTCTCATGCTTGGATTCCGACTGGAGATTAAAATGTTCCCATGATTTCCTGGTGGTAGGAACTTGGCAACCACATCAGGCTCATGATCAGCATTATCAAACACAAGCAACCACTCTTGATTGAGTGAGGAAAGCCACTGCAGAGCTGCTGCTGTAGACTGTTCAGCCCCAGAAGATTGGGCAACAGAACCATTAGGAATTGCTTGTAAACTCCCTTCAATGGTCTCAGGGCTAGTTGCATCAATCCAAAATGTTTGGAACCTGGCAGGATAATACAAGTTTTTGACCAACTTGAATTGTGGAGTAATCTAAATAGCTCACCTATTTGAATTGTTTTCAGCAAATTTCAAACAAATTTGTGTTTTTCCAATTCCACCAACTCCAAACAGAACAAAGATTCTGTGCCCCCTTTCACCAGTAGCTTGCACATGAAAGCATTCCTCCAGCTTCTTTAAGTAATCCTCACGTCCCAAAAAATTTGGGCTAGAGGATGGCATTAACTTGTATACTGGTTTCAGAGGTGGTAAAGGTGTGGTTGCTACAAGGGCAGTCAGACCCCTCAAACACAAAATAGTGGGCATGTTCTTACATATCTGGTAGATGTCTCCATACATTGCTGTCTTGTTGTAGGAAGCAACATGGCCACCAGCTCCTAGCATTAAATGAGTGTTGAAGTATCATGACCAGGAATGGAACAAACGGATGGTGTTGCCTTCAAACCTCATAGAAGTACCAACAAAAGCAGACTAGTTTTAATGATGAATAACAAATGATTGTGAAGTGATAAGGAGAACTACCATGTGTTCAACAGCTTGATGTTCTGTGTCAATGTCATTCCCAGGAACAGTCTCTGCAGTCTGAGTGGATTGTGATGTCTTGGAGGTTGAAGTCAATCTCTTGATCGGGAACCATTTCTTCATATGTTTCTTCATTATGGCGATGGTGAAGATCGATAAGAAGACCGTGACCACGAGTCGAGTCACAGATTGCTGAAGTTTGATTCCCACGACTCTGATCCACGTTCTAACGACCTTCGGATACGACGTTGAGTACCCCAAGGCCTATCACTGTTCTCTGAATGTGCTCACCCTACTGTATGCTTTCCTTCAGCAATCTCGACAACCCCATCTCCATCTCCATTGGATCCCAGCTGGACTACTTTCTCTATTCAAGCCAGTTCTTCACAACGACTACCAGCCTACCACGCGCCTCGAGATAGCTCGAGATCCAGAAATTTGCAAGGGCTTTGACATTCCAACATTTGTAGATTTGATTGGTATGCAAAAGATGTCTCTTTATGTAGGTCTCATATGCTTTTATTTTACACATTTACTAGGCCCCATCATCGCTCAGCTACTTCTCTCTTGCGTCGTCGTTACCATTGCAATTCCAGGCAAGTACATTTGCGACTAAACTCGTGACTTCTAGCTCAATCCTTCACATCTTTTCAGTCTCCAAGCGACTCTCTACATACCGTCTCTTCTTCTCCCTAACCCTTCTCTCCCATTTTGCTTCCTTTCCGCCCTCCTCCTTCCTTACTCCCAACGACCTAGCTGCAACTAAACCCCGAATCCCCCACACTGGCCATCCGCAAGCACATCCATTCGTCAACTATGTTCCCGACGTCTTCGAGACGCTTCGTATCCTCAGCACCCTCCTCACGTCCCTCCTCAACCTCCTCGCACGTCTTATGCTCCTCGGGTCTAGTCACGCCCATCCTAGCACCAACCTACACTTCCCACTCGCACCCGCACTCGGCACGATGCCGTACGGGATCGATGTCACAAACCAGGTCGATTATCAGCATCTTGCTGACTCCATTTACCCGCCTCTGCTCCCTCGTTTTCTCCCTGTCGTATGATGAAAACTTTGGAGTTATCCTCCGGCGTGCCAGTATGGAGTGTCTCGAGGCAGCTGTGAGACGTAACGAGGTCCCGGGTATGTGTGCCGGCGGGCAGTATTTTAGCAAGTTCTCATCTGAACATAGGGCGGACAAGGAGAGGGAGGTTCCTGTTAATCTGCCCCCAACGTATCGAAAGGTTGGGGTTGAAAGCTTATGATGTGGAGTCCAGGACCACTTCTCATTACCATGTCGAACTCGTGACGTGAGATGGTATCTTTGCCATTACATTTTGCTCGCCTGGGATGTAGAGTACACCAACGTCAAATTTGTTTTCGAGGAAGATATCCAGTGACGAAGAAGGGGGGCATTCGGGAAGATATCACAGGTCCTCAGCAGGAGCGAGGATAACACACTGAAGGTGTGAAATAGTGGTACTTACCGTGTCAAGAAACGCTGAGCTTCTGCTCAAACGAGAGTGATATGTCGCACTGCGGAGGGACGCGAACAAGGTGGTATTCGGATTCGATGAGGATGTCGTGGAAATAAAGGTATACATCCTTATCCTCCATCCAATAATTTCCCTCACTTATAGATGATACTTAGCTCAGTCAAGAAGAACCCACATTCAGCATGGATCCCTGTGGTGATGTTCTATCTGGAAATAATCTCTGATAACGCCAACCTCTGTGATGGCGCTGAAATCCATCTGTCCGTGAAAGAAATTGGTTCTACTGAGAAATTCACAGAGTCCCTTATCCACTCTCCAATGGGCGCTTTGTAACTCGAGTATATCGCTTACACCACACTTGCGTGGCGCAACAAATTGTTTGGGAACGGCGTGTCATTTGCACGCGCCCCATATTCAAATGCCTACGCTGTGCTGGAGAATAAAGTCAAGGTGAAGGTGTACAAGAACTTTAGGGAGAGGTGCAGTACGGGTATGAAGGGGGCTCGGAGCTGGTCTATCGATGGGCTACAGAGAAATGTTGCTTGGAGCTCGGGGTGCTCGGTTCGTGATGTTCTGGGATTGGGAGGCTGCCGAGATCGTCAGGCCCATAGATGTCATGCTGAGAATGTAGGTATTGCTTAGTAGCATCTCTCATTGCGCATATACTGACTGGTTTCCACGTCTGACACTAGATCACTTGTAGCAATCACTGCTGAAGATCATTTTACATTTTACACTTCGATCAAGATGCATACAATGCCAAGCTCGAAGGAGGGGCGGAGATCATGGACGAGGGTATCGAGGACGTATTTGAGGTCGTCGCTGATGTATCCGAAGGGTAAACAATCCTTCTAAATTCTTCAATCAAAGACTAACCTTAGTAATAGGCGATTGCTTCATCTTCTCAACAGCAACTCACCGTCTCTCATACTTCGTTGGCAATGAACACTACAGCATCATTGACACGTGAGTTCCTGATATGTATGGCAATATTCATCTAAAGACACTCTTAGCCCCTTCTACCTCTTCAGCTACATGCCCGCCCACAACCGCGTATATCTTGCAGACAAAGATCCACATCTATGGCTACTCCCTTGCCCTCTCTGTCGTAGAACACCAAACTGCCATCCTTCTAGGAGACATGGATGCCGCTGCCGAAATCCTCCCTACTCCCCAAAGACCAGCTCAACAAAATTGCACGTTTCCTCAAAGCAAAGGTACCCTTCTCCATCTAATCCCTTGTCACTCCAGACTAATCCCACCCACCCTATCACAGACCTCAAAGAACTCGTGATCCAAGTGACCAAAATTGGCTCTACAACCCAATGACCTCGACACTGCACTCGAGATTGCGTGATCCGTACCTGAGCTGGAGGCAGAGGTAAAGTGGAAACTCTGAGCGACCGTGAACTAGCGGTATGGCGGTTCGATCTGGAAAGAGAGTGTTTTCGGTGGGTGGGGGATTTGAGTGTGCCTATGCTACTGCTGATGGCGACGGGTGATCGGAAAGGGCTTGAAAGGCTCGCAGCGAAAGATCATCGATCAGATCGCGATGTTGACGCATATATTTGTTGATTGAAATGTTGGCAATGATTGATACATATTGCTATTGTCCAGTAAAGTGGAAAGACAATTACTACATATTAGTTCGAGCCTGCAACACTGAAAGCGATATTTTAGAATTTAGAAAGGCCCAAGAAATTGCAGGAGTCAAGTCCAGGATGGGATTGATGATGATATAGGAAAAAAAGAAGGTGTTGAGGGGAAGTCTATAACTCCGAAAGGATCATGTCAATGGATTGATTCGAAGGTCTTTGCAAGATGTGGGATCCGCCTTCGGGAAACGAGACATAATAGCCTCCCGGGCCGTTCTGAAAGAAAAGACGACCAGTTAGCTACACTATGCCAACGACAAATAACAAGATGAGCTCACTTCGTGACCGTCATCAGATCTTGTGTTCAAGTAATTCGGCAAGGTATCAGTTAGTTCTTCATCAATTGAGTTCGCGCTGTTACTCAGACCCAAAAAGGGATTGACCGTTGTGGCAAGCGAGAATGTCGACATAGGACATTGCTGCGTCCCCAGAGGCAGTAGCAAAGTGGGACCCCAGTGAAACTGCCTCCCTGAGAACCACCAAAGCTACCTCCCAGCAGATTCATATTCGGTGCCATAGGATTCATCACCATGCCCATATGACCTGGAGGCATCATGCCATACATGCTTCCAGTGTTCATTTGCGCCATGGGTATTCCCATCCCTACACCGTAGTCGGAACCTTGAGCAGAGCCAGGGCTCCCAGAGAAAGGCATGAACAGTAATTGTGGGACTTGATGTTGTGACATGAGACAGTTGGCTGTGGCCGAGACACACATTGGGATTCGAGCTATTGTTAAAGGTCAAATTCATGTCACGGTAGTAATCACCAGGCTGAGAAGCTTGTTGATACATATGCGGGGATTCCTCTTGCGAGCATGGCGGTTTACGTGAAGGAGGTTTGCGGCTGTACCAAGCCTCCTCAGAACGATGTGTGCCGCTCTCCCAGGCCTCTGCTTCGTAATCTTAAAGCATCATTGTTAGGCAGGACTGACGCAGAGGGTGATGGAGTAACATACCACTGAACGTCTTGAGGGGTATCATCAAATCATCGGACTTCTCATCCTCGTTCATGATGATTTTCTCGCCTCCACCCTCCCCGAAGACCAAGCGAGTGGTACCCAACTAAACTCGACCATGCACCAGAAGGAGTAGACCGACAGGAAGAAGCTCTAGGCCATAGCAGCGATAGGAATAGGAGCGGCACCAGTGGCAACAAGAACAATTGAGTAGACAAGCTAGAAAGGTAATGAATGCCGATCTTCACCGAGGGAAAACAAATTCTTCTTGAGGAGAGTGTCGACATTGGGATCAGCATACTCGTGGATGATATGGTTCGAGATGATGATGGGCCGACCCTTGTCCGCGGTACGGATCCTATAGAGCGAAAAACGACCTGGAAGATAGGTGGCAAAACTCTCGAAACTCTTCAACAAGTTTTGTTTCTCCGCATATACCGGCGGAAGCTACTAGTCAATTGAGCGGCTCTGGTGTCAAGGACTAGAAAACCCGATTAGATGCTTTGTTGGATAAGAGAAGGCAATGTCTACTCACAGTATCGGCATCAACCGTAAAGATGTACTCGTAAAAGGCAGGATCGATGCCAATAACATTGCGCATCTGATGATAAACCTCGAGTCCCAAAGGCGACATAGGAGTGTCAAAGTGGACCCTGTTCATGTAGTGAAGCAACAAAACTTAGCTGTCTCGCTTCCCGCGATTTCCAGGCTTCGATCGTTCACTCGGCTTTCTGACCTTGACAATGACTATATATCTGGAAGAGGTGAGTAAACTCTCAAGAAATTATTAAAAGTGAAAGGAAAACTCTCACAGTGGACTTGAACAATAAAGGTTCGGGGTCAAGTTTTGGGTCGAATCCAAAAGGATGTGAGGTATGGTTCGGTCATTGCCATTTCCAATGATAACAGATGATGAAGATCAGTTTACGCTTGTCGTCACCGTTAAGAGCGGCAAGTGAATCGAAGGTACGACGCAGAGAATCCTCTCCTTCCATATAACACGGCACCTGGCAAAGCACAAACTTGTCCTGCAATTCCGGCGAATGTTTAGCCCCAAGCTGCAAAGTGGCCAAGACTACAAATGCTGTCAGACGAAAACTTGGGATTATAACGAGGAAAACATACACTTCAACCTCATCAAAGCCATCAAATATGACGAACATGATATTCTGCACCTGACATCTCTCAGTTTTCCTGAAATCAAGCTCGCCGACATAAAACACGTTCTTTAGGAAATTGAGGTGCTCGTCTTGCATCTATGAGTCCATAGTAGCAAGAACCTTGTTAAGCTGTGGCGTGACATCCTGTCCTGCTTGTTGCTTGAAGACGTCCGAAAGGTTGCTGTCCAAGAATGCAACTTGAGTAGGATCGTTAGAGTTGAGGCCCAGTGTCCAAATATAATCAATCAGATCATAAACACCGTTCTGCCAAATTACCCAGATCCTGAAGAGCAAAGATCAACATCCGTAGTATTAGTATCAGCAGACACATACTTTGCAATAGGGTCGTTCACAGTAGACATTTTTCGCTCATTTTCGGTTCATTTTCACTTTTCATTTTTTATCCCATTTTTGAAAATGAAATCAAGAATCAACACGAGAATGTCAATGAAAATGATCATTTTTGCAAAATGGTGGTACCCCCCCCCCATTTTGCAAAAATGCTCATTTTCACTTTCATTTTCGGTTTCCATTTTTGTCATTGTTTCAAGCTCCGCTCCGACGTACAATTTGTCCCCAAGACCACTACCACCATTAGCCACGTTCAAAGTTGAGCCGCGACTTTCGCGGTTGCGGTCGTGGGTCATCACATAAGCCACATTTTGATAGTCCACTCTGTGACCATTTGTGACATGCAACTGTGTTGTCGATGTGTCTTCTTAATTACAGCACAATGCTTGTTTACAATTAATTAACTCTCTACAAACTATCGCCACTCGTTTATTATCTTCATCTATTCATTATAATGGCTAAATCTAAATCACATGTCCCTCCAATCAACTGGAGTGGCAATGATGGTGAACTTATCTGGAAGCTCATCACAGAGCTCGAGAAGCCTGAAAACTTTAAAGTTTTTCTCTGGAAGAAGGATAAACATGAGGTAAGTATTCTTTTACATCATATTCTCTACATAAAATGCTTATACTATCTATATTCTATAGAATACAACCTTGGATTCAAAAGCCAAGGTGGCAAAGTGCACAGGAGAGGAAATTCATCCAGAACTGTTTAAGATTGATGCAAGAGTGGTTGGAGATTGTGTTAAGGGCAAGATTGATGTGTGAGTTTGCCATTCTGATGTTCATTTCAGGATTATTGATGTAATTTTGGGAAGTCTTGTTACCGAGTATCAGAAACATGCCAAGCGCCTTAAAAAAACAGGTGATGGTATTGATGATCCAAATGGTGATACAGGACCTGCATTTTATATTGAAGGTGAAGGTCCTGATGATTCAACTCCACCTCATACTGTCAATATCTGGGGTACACACTTCAAATCATTTTGATTCTGCCTCACATCTAATTCCTACTCAATATATATCTAGAGGAGATTATCCATGCATGGCCATACTTTCCATGATTCCACACACTTTATGCAGGCTGTCCAAATGTTAACCCCATTGTGGTGACTACTGGAATTGGTCCTACTGGCCCTCAAACTCAATGGCTTCAATGCTCCAATGATTTTATTGATCCTATTCTTCGGGAAAGAGAAGTACCTTCCACTTCACCTGCAACTCCCTCTGCAGTATTTCCAGCACTGGCAGCTACTTGATCATTTGGTTCAGAGCAAACCAATACTTATGAGCCTGCAACACCACCTTCTTCACAACTACCTGTCAGCAACCCTTGCTCCCAACCACATACCAGCTCCACTGCACATGCACCAAAGCCTTCTGCTGCTTCCCATCAGGCAATTGACAAGTTGAAGGCTACCATCCAGGTTGTTCCGAAGAAACAAAGCATGGTAGAGGTTTTGATGGATGCTTCAAAGTACATTTGAATGTCTTAACTGGATTTTCTTTTTTTAATACTTCATTTAGAGAAAATATGGAATTTCTTTGTTCTGAATCACGTCATAAGCGTATTGCTAGTGATTGTCAGCAGTTGTTTCAAGAATTTCAGGCAGGACTGTGGACTCCTGAACAGTATTGAGAAATGGTCAGTGACTTGCTGAAATCTCCATCTGCCAAGCACCGCTGTGAGCATTCTCCTGATTGGGATGAGGATTTGTTGGGGATATCTATGGGGACATCTGCAGAGATCTAGCTGATTTATTATTCATTTTTTATTTGCATATTTATAATACTCACAGATACCCTTTGTTCTTACTGCTTGCTTTATGTCACCTCTGTTTTAAATTCTTCTAGGTGAATACAATAGCTACTTGACTATTCTTCAGAGGAGTAATTTTTTGAACCTAATCACTATTATTCTCCTCATCTCGCATAACTCTCCATGCCATCAATACATCAATAAGCATTTCTCATTTCTCCTCTCCTTCAAGCAGAACAGCATTTGAAGCCCCAGACTGTGAGTCTGTGTCCTCTGCCTCCTCAACTGGTGTATGAACACCAGAAAACTCTGCAGCTGATGCTGCACCCTCCACATCAATAATGAGATTGTGCAAGATGATGGCAAACTCATTTCCTTCAAACAACCAGTCTGCATGCTTGTATGCAGCTGTTCCCTCAAATGCACAGGCATCATGGCAAGATCCTGTGTGTCCATGCGAAAAATCAACCACACATAGGTTTGATGGAGCATTGCCAATCTGTTCATTAAAAAATAAGGCTAAGGAAAGAATGATGTCAAGTGAAATATACCTGGACATTGAGACCATAATTTGACTTCCAAGTATAATATGCATCTCCATTCAACCCTGGCCACCGATATAAGACAACAATTGTCCCATCATACATTAACCAACCATCTCTCCATGCACCTTTAAACCCAAGATGCTCATCAATCCACTGCTTCTCCTGCTCCTTCTCCTCTGGTGTCAATTTACACACAAATATTTGTTGCAAAGACTCAATTGCATCAAAGCAATGAGCTGTGTAGTTCTCCACAGACCCTTCTGAGCACCCAGATACCCTTGCAATATCTTGAATAGATGCACCATTTCCATACTATCCCATGTGATAGAGTGTAACAGCCAGCTGCACTTCAACAGGAGCCTGAGCAACATTTGAGTGGTTTGTGAAGACAGGATGATACTGAATAAGTGAAAGGATTGTCTGGAACACATGTGGAGAGACACGGAGCATTTTAGCAAAGCGAGCATGGTCAGCAGGGTCCTCAGCATATTCCCATGCAAGGTGCAACTGTCCAGACTTTGGAACATGATGTTCTCGGCCATTTAGATAGTGAGTTTCATGAAGAGCAAGAATAACATTCATATCAATATTGAATTGTTGACAGGCTTCCTCCAGGGCTTCATATGGTGTAAATATGTTCTGTGAAAGCATTAGAATGAGGTAGGTATGGATAATCTCTTGTTGAGTCTCTGGAGTTTCCATGGCTGTGGTTACAATCTGATTGTTATCGATTGTAACGCACAATCCAATGTGACTATCGGAGTCTTAAATTTTGCTTATGTGATGACCCACGACCGTGACCACGAAAGTTGTGGCTCAACTTTGAACATGGCTATTGTTGCTGCCACCCCCTCCTGCCCTCCCACCTCTGCTACCACCACCACTCCATTTACACTTGCCACCACCACCACCCCTTCCACTTCCACCCCAGCGAATGCCATGAGTGGTAGCAAACAAGCCACTTCAGATGCAACATAGGGCCCAAATGATGACTGCGTTGTTTGGGCCCTAGGTGAGTTTTATTTTGATCGTTTTTTTTTCTATCCACTAACTAATTGTATCTTTTGACTTTTTAGTACTTGAACTGGATGCCACTAC
>QLOJ01001126.1:0-15658 GCA_003313625.1 Tricholoma saponaceum
CACATGTGTGGTTTTGTCCCACAGGGTTTTCCTCACATGAAGGTTTTGATGCACCCGCGTTGCTATGCACCCGCGTTGCTATGCACGCAATGTTCATTTTCATTGTTAGAATGTGCAACGGCTCGAAGGGGAGTGTTGGGAGGCGATCCGTGCGCCTCATACCAATACACATGATTCTGTAGTTATGACGGTGTACTGTATAATCTTAGACATAAGCTTTTGTTCTCGACTGCTTACCTTCTTGTCGCGCCCTCGACACACATATCACCTATTATCCAACACAGGATTTACCAGTGACTTACCAGGTTGTATAGCGAATTGCGATGATGGTCACGGTGGTAGACGTTCAATCGTCTTCGATTACGTAATACTAAATGCGAACCTCCGAAAACGTGATATGTCACGGTCTCCCAGGTCTTTCTCTCCTCCATGCAACAAATGCATCCACAGCCTTTTCATTCGTCTTATTTCGAACGATCTATCAAAGCAATAGGATAATGCTAGCTCCTCGGAGATGGCAATGGGCTCGGCTGAGGGCCTCGAGACGATGTCTGCCAGTGTTTTTGCAGATCACGGCGCTCATATGTCCATATCTGGCCCGGGACAACGAACTTCTGACTTCAATGTCACAATGTTGACATGCTGATGTGGTTCTACCCTTTAATTTTTTGTTCTGACTAAATTTTCTTGCAGATAAATTCGTCCTGGTTTCCGTATTCAGCGCCCGTCGCTCAAAGCCATCACGATCACACGTCCACCTGACCAATTCTCTTCATTCGACCAAATTAATCGCAGGGCACATGTGGACAGTTTCGTGTACGGGAACGTGTTGTTAGTATGTTATGTGGTCATCTGACCGTTTTGGGGGGGTATTTCCGTCGAATCAGATACAGGGTGACCATAGACATAAGGAATTGTATCACCTTTCCCCATTCCTAGTGCTCAGTGCTCAGTAACCACTAGCCCGCCAGCGAAATGAAATCCTCGACTGATATTGATCTAGATTTTCATTCCGACTGCTAATGTGAGGCTTACACTATCGATATGAAATGCATTTGTTTCTGTCAAGGGAGATGTCAACTCACTAGTACGTCGTTGAATGAATGAAGCTGGTTACCGTATACTAATTCTAGGTATCGGATTGTACGCAGAATTGGGTACTGAAAGCATCGAACTCACCTTTAGCAAGTCAAAGGTATCAACGAACTAGTGTGATATATAAGTGGTCTTTCAGACATCACGGACGGCTTGTGGGGCTGATAGCTATCTAGGGTTAGAACAAAAATATGTGGAACTCAAGCATTTCGTGGAGCGAGTCAGTGAGGCAGCGTCTAACTCCTGCTTATTCTGTAGGGCAATGCGGCGTCTATGGGTCCGCGAATTTGACAAAGATCAAACATATGATCCGGTTTGAGTGATATGTTCGCCTCGGCATCACGCTTTTGATTACAGAAGACGACCTGGCCCTAGGCTTTCAAGAGTGGTCTGGAGGGTGCCCTTTTTAAGAAGCATGTTCAAAGAGTTTACGAGATTGATATCATATGAGCCAGAAATGATTAATATCAGAGATGAGACTGCGCGAAGGCTACCCGTGGAGGTGGGGCCTACACATCGATTAAACTAACCAGTTTTAGTGTTCATTCTACGAAAGCCAATATTCTGCCTTCCTATTGGCTGGACGAAAATTCAACATGAAACATGGCGACAAATGGTAGGATTCGAAGTGAGTCTTTCAATAATTTAAACATTGGTAAATATTGAACCTCAAGAAGATAAAAGGCCGTGTAGACTCGCTGTTCTCTCCCCAGCAGCACTGTTAACCAGTACTTGTGAGCTCTCCTCTTTCCTCAACAAGCCATCTACTGATCCTCTTCCGCGATGTCTTTCATAGATTCCACAGCAAACTCCAATTTTTGAACGAGCTACCAACTCTCCCGTTGAACCTCGAGGTAACCCTTTTCTACCGTCTTCAACCCGGATTCGAACTAAATAATGCCAATTCTCTGTCACCCTTAGATATAATGCAGTTATTCAAGTCCGTCGTCGTCGTCGTCACTACCCTTGTAATGGGTATTGCTGCTAGTAGCAGTGCTTCCCCCGCTACCAGTGGTATTGGATGCTACGAGCAAGGCACTCCTAGCCAGCCTGCCATGTGCTGGAAGCCGGATTGCCCTAGTGACAGGCGCAGTGTGTTCTGGGATTGGGGTTGCCCAGATGGTTCTTGGAAGTGCTGCATCTGAAGGAATTACACCAATGTGATTAATGGTCACAGCCGAGAAGAATATCGCTTACGTTTGAAGAATATGTGTATATTGAATTCGCTTATGAATATGATTTAGGATATGAATTTTAGAACTGAGAGTGCAGAGATTGATCGGAATCTGCCACCGAAACCCAGCAATGCTTCTCGCGCTCTCTATTGTCATGATTCTGCGGCCTCACTCGTGCGTCCTGCGTCGTCTTTAAATGGTACTCACATCTCAGAAACCACTCCGAATCGCCGCCAGAACCTAGGACCCAGACGGTAATTGCCATGCAGGAGATTGTTGCAGAATTACACTTCCTTTACGGGTGTCACCAGCACAGGCTGGTAGCTGGGTATACATTCTACCTACTTGTCCAATAATATCATATCCTTATCTAGGTTTAGTTACTATTCCTTGCCTCCACGACGACTAGATGGCCATCTCCCGTTACCGTTGGTACCCTACTTCGCACATAATTTGGACTTAAAACAGAGCGCAAGGCATTTCTTTAGCTAGGAGCCCACCAAATATGCATTTCGCATCAGCGCGATGGGGGTACAGAAACCCAGTAACGTTGTCTTTTAAATCTTCGTGAGGTATATCAAAACGACCGAAAGAAGGAAGTTAATGTGTTCATCCTCGGCTTCCTTAATACGAGCTGGCCATCTCCTCATTGACAAGTACCCCCCCCCCCCCAACTTTACCGCCGAACGTATTGAAAGTAGAAATAAGTGAGGATAAACTTGATTGCATTCAGGATAGAACGAAGTAAGTCAAATTATTCTGTATTTCTGCACCCCCACCAATCAACGGGATAAAGACAAATGAAGACTAGGATTGTCATCGAGATATTCGAACCTATCCGTGATGGAGAGCACGTCAATCGACTGAACAATCTCACATATCTGCTCCCACTTGTACGAAAAAAAAAAGACCTGAGGAATATTTCGGAGCTCGCTGCGGCAAGTAACCCGCGTCTCGAGGAAAGCGCGAACATCATCTATGCGACAATGTTCCAAGCAAAGGACTTCCAGACAAGGAATAGGTGAACACCCACCGACATACCCGCCGCGGCCGGCGGGCGGAAGGTGGTTAAGAGCGTTGAGAATAGCAGTATCCAATCCACGGATCGTCAAGTTTTTGAGTGATGATAACTTGCAGAGAAACTGGAAGATAGAATTTGGGACAAGGAGGCCGGAGAGATCAGGCAATAGTTCGCTATGGTCCATATAATCTGGAGGGAAAGAAATGTGACGACACTCAACAGTTTCTAGTTGATGAAGGGGGAAATGGCTTATAATATAGTAGATGAGCGGCGTGTGGTCCCAAACACTTAGACCTACGTCTTCAATCACGAAATATTCCATACTTGGAAAATTGGCATCCTGAACAAAGGGAATGAAGTCGGCTGGATACATATAACCCAATTCCAGTCGTGTCAAGTTTGGTAAAACATATGGCTCGATTGCTCGACCTGTAGGAGAAGTGCCATGAAGTTTTAGCGTGGTCAATGCATGTGCATTGGCTAATAGGATCTGTCTGAGGGTTTCGCCATCGGGACATAGAAGCTTTGGCAGATGCGTGATCTCCAATGATTGCAAATTTGTTGGGGCGAAGCGTGGCCAATCCAAAGGAGCGGAAGAAAACCTAGCTGCTCGAAGACGAGGGAAAGTGACTGAGCACGACTCTGGCCCAACTCCACGAGGTTGCAAAGGGATAGAGAGCGTAGCCCATTCGGGGTAGTCATCGTCGAGGTCGACCTCCCACTCGGAGTCGTCCAGCGCTAACAAGTGGTCAATGTTCTCGCCCGCGTCTTGCTGGAGAACTTCCCAGGTTTCTAATAACGGCATAGATACATGCAGAAAGCTGCTTTGGATGTCGACAACGGACGAGAATGTATCGTATTGGAGTTTGAATGACTTGAAGCGCCAAACATGTGGCGCAAGCATGACAGACAATGACCTGATGCAGCTTCTAAAGCTCTTCAATATCTCGCGCTCGGTGGGGTCTTCGGTCATAAGCTCCACCCAGCCGTAGAAAATGCCTCTTTGGAAGAGAGTGATATCGAGAACCAAGGCATGACTGCCACTTCTTTCAATATAACAGTACACGCGTTGCAGCGTAGTGCAGAAGTGTTCCGTACGCCAAGCGTCAATATCCTCATGTATCACAATGTTGACCCAAAGTTCCGGAGTGCCTAATACCACATCTCTCCACAATCTACAGACATGCGATAACGTTACTGGCAGGAAATGAACAGAAGACACCAGTTGGAAGATGTTGATGAGGATCTCGTTCGGAACGGATAGTGTGTCGCTGGGTAATGGCGCTGGATCGGTAGGGATCGAATCGAATGGATAAACGGTAGTCATCGTGAAATCAACAACTCTGGGTACACGTGTTAATCTCTTTCACCAAACGAGTAGTTCATGGGCCGACTTACGATGAAAGAATGGCGAGATTCAAAATGACATGCAATAGCACAGACGGATATGAACGAGATGAATAAACGGAATAACGGGATCAGCGTCTAGCCGTGACGAGGAGCAGTAATTTTGTTGGTGGAAAACCGTGAACTCCGGTTGCTTTGATGAGCCGAAATGCTTCCACGGCAGTATATTTCAGAATGGTGGGGCCTGGGAACCCGTCACGTTACACAACGAGCGAACTTTGGGGCAGTTAGCCCGCAGCCAAATCGTGGTCACGGTTGGCTGGCGGTTGGCTCGTGGTTGGTTGGCAGCTGACGGTAATATTGGCTGCAGTACCTGTGTGAACCTGGCAGTTACAGTAGATCAATAAGGCATTAGATTTCTCCTGTGATAACTTCTGGCCATCATTATCTAAATTTCGGCTGATGCCTCGTCCCGGTCTGTCCTGACTCGACTCGGATGCGCCCACTTGCGCCCATCACTATCAATAGACCAGATCGCCTGCGGCCACCCAGGCTTGCTCATCGTCTTGGACAGCAGGGAAAAATTCCCTGTCAGTATCACAGTATCACTTTTCTGCTTGCAACTGAGGATGAAATATATGTACCATAGGCTGTTCAAGCCACTCCCCTTTCTGTCTCAACAAATTGAGAGCCTATATAGTATAGTAGAAATGAGTCGATCCTCTCCGCTACACGATCAGGGTATGAATATGATTGCATTGAGTATGGAACAATTATTTCTGTCCTGTGCCACTAATCAACGAGATAAGGACAAATGAAAACTGGAATTCTTTTCGAGATACTCAAAGCTCTTCGTGATAGAGAGCACGTCAACCGATCGAACAATTTCACATATCCAATCCCGTTTATCCGAACCGTCAGCTACGAAAATGATTTGAGGAATATTGCGTAGCTCGCTGCCGTGGGCGATGCGTGTCTCGAGGAAAGCGCGGCCCACATCTTTGCAAGAATATTCCAAGCGAAGGACTTCCAGACGAGGGATCGGTGAATTCCCACAGGAATACCCGCCGGCCGCGGGGGGCGGAAGGTGGTTAAGAGCATTGAAAATGGCAATATCTGTGTTACAGAGTGTAAGGTTCTTAAGCGATGATAACTTGCAGAGAAACTTGAAGATTGTAGCTGGGACAAGGAGGCCGGAGAGATCGGGAAGTATTACGTTCAGTGGATGAGGTGGTGTAGGAGGATGCTGTGAAAGACTTGGAAAGAAAGTAATGTGCCGAATCTCGACAGTTTTCACTCGATGAAGTGGAAAATGGTTGATAATATTCCGCATGAGCGACGTGTTGTCATGATCATTTGAAAGCACGCCTGCGATCACGAAATATTCCAGGTTTGGAAAATTGGCATCCTGAACAAAGGGAATGAGCTCGTCTGGGTACATATAACCCAATTCCAGTCGTGTCAAGTTTGGTAAAACATATGGCTCGATTGCTCGACCTGTTGGAGAAGCGCCATGAAGTTTTAGCGTGGTCAATGCATGCGCATTGGCTAATAGGATCTGTCTGAGGGTTTCGCCATCGGGACATAGAAGCTTCGGGAGATACGTGATCTCTAATGATTGCAAATTTGTTGGGCCGAAGCATGGCCAATCTAAAGGAGTAGAAAAAAACCTAGCTGCTCGAAGACGAGGGAAAGTGACTGGGCACGACCCTGGCCCAATTCCATGAGGATGCAAAGGGATAGAGAGCGTAGTCCACTCGAGGTACTCATTGTTGAGGTCGACCTCATCCATCACTAAGAATCGTTCAATGATCTCGTCCTCTTCTAGCTGGAGAACCTCCCAGATTTCTAATAACGGCATAGAAACATGCGGAAAGCTACTTTGGATGGCGACAACAGATGAGAATTCATCGTGTTCGAGTTTGAATGACTTGAAGCGCCAAACATGCGGCGCGAGCGTTACGGATAATGACCTTATGCAGAGATTGAAGCTCTTCTGTATCTCGCTGTGGTAGTCGTCTGAAAGCTGAGGCTCCCCGGCTGGGGGGTAGTGAGGGCTGTATCGGAGGATGGTGAGATCGAGAGTCAGGCCATGACTGCCACTTCTCGCAATACAATGCTGCACACGTAGCAGTGTAGTGAGAAAGTGTGTCATATGAACTCTGATCTCCTCGTGTATCGCGATGTTCGCCCAAAGCCCCGGAGCGCCCAATGCCACATCTCTCCACAATCTGCAGACATGCGACAGCGTTACTGGCAGAAAATGTAGAGAAGGCACCAGTCGGAAGACGTTGGCAAGGATCTCGTTCGGAATGGATGATATATCACAAGGTACTACTAGCGCGGGGACAACTTGATCGGTAGGGATCGAATCGAAGGGAGAATCGGTGTTCATCGCGAAATCAACGACTCTGGATACACGTGTTATTTTCTTTCACTAAATAAGTTGTTCGTGACTTACGATGAGAGAAGAGAAGTTAAGAATGGCATGCAGTGGCACAGACAAATGTGAAAGTGATTTAGAGATGAATAAACGGAATAACGGGGTCAGCGTCGAGCTGTGGTGAGGAAAAGGGGGATGGTAATGTCAATGAAAAACCACGTGTTGATCAGGAGTGTCCGCTTACTATATACATATTCTGTCGCGATCCGAAAGGAGGCCACCGAACCATGTGGTGCAACTCTGGTGGCCCCGACGAGTCGAAATGCCCTTTGTTCCACGGCAGTATATTTCAGAACGGGTGAGGACTGGGAAACCGCCATTTTTCAACAAAGGGAATTAATCGTCATAATGAAGCTTGATAAAACGTGATTCGACGTATGTACTGTTGGAAGGGATACTAGTGTGCCAACATAAACAGGGAGTTTAGGCATCAGAAGGGTGGTGTTGAACTGGCCAGACTCCTAGAGACGCTGGAGGGATTGTAGATTTCGATCTGCAATTAAGGTGACTGACCTGGCATTACGCAGAAAATTTGAAAGTTGAAATCAGTACTTGGAAAAGAAAATTAAGTTTGCTGTAGATACGATAAAATGAGATCCTCTGATAATATTGGGTGAATGCTATACTTAAAATGTGGGGCCATCAATCACCACTTCCATGCCATTCCACCAGTCTGGCACGCTCACTGGCAGCAGTTCGAACTCCATTCTTGTTGAAACTCTTTACTAGACTGCAAGTCTGTCTCGACCACGTCAAAACGTCCGACGCACAATAGAAATTTGACAGCAGTACTACATGACGTTGAACGTGGAACAGACGGTTGAGAAGATTCCAAACGGAACAGGCAACTTAAGGCCCGGTATTTCCGGTAAAGGAAGCCACGTGTTCGGGAAAACTGTGCAGACAAGGTCCGAACAGGACCGGAATCTTTAGTAGCAAGGTTGGCAGGAAACGAGTTCTCGGAGTTTACAGCAAAGCGACCGAATCCTCGATGACTCAATACCCTTTTCTTTCCTTTCTCCCATACGTACGTAGCCCCTCCAGTCCCCCTCAGAGGCAACTGGATCTACTACCCCCCTCTGATTTCTTGCGTTTTGTAACGACCTTCAAGTACTCTTATGCCAACGCACGAAAAGGCTCCACTTCGATCCAGGTTTCGCCGGTTGTTTAACACTTTGCGATATCGCCGATCAAAGTTGTGAGTTTTGTTTCCTTTTTCTTCGTTTACATGTTTTGTGCAAGGGATTGGGATACGATATGGGATGTCTATGAGTATTGGCTTGTAGGTTGGATGAACCAGTGTAGAGACTGCGTAGTTCTTACGTGTAGCAACCGCGTTTGAACCCGGATGGAGTTTAACCTGCTATCATCGATGTCACCTTGTTCGATCTAAATCATACGCTATATATGTACTAAGTACCTTACCCCAGATCTCCATCTCCGGCAAATCACAATCACAAACCTCTCCTCAACACATCGCACACTCCCCCAGTACTCCCACCCGAAATCTGGCTCCTTATCTTACGCCTCGCCTCCTCATCCTCTCGCACTTCCTCCTTCTCCCCATCTCAATCCTCACACGCCATCTCCTTCCTTGATTTCCCACACGCCTACTCCAATTTCTCACTTCGCAACGCCTACTACCAGCGCGCCGTTCGCCAGAAAGTAGTCTTCACACGTGTATGCAAGGCCTGGCATGCCTATGCACAAGAACTCCTCCTTGAATTCGTATGGATCAGCAAAGCAAGCCACGCATCCGCACTCGCCGCGATGCTTACTTCAAATCCAGGAAAGGGGTTGTACATCCTCCGCCTACAAATAGAAACACTCACTCTTGGACGTTGTTGCCCCAATGACATCATGACTATCCTCGCACATGCACCTCGGTTGGTCGTCTACTCCGATTACCGATCTATCCGCCGTCCTTCCCCCGCCTCGAGCAATCCACCACAGCTTCTCGATGCGCTTGCCCAGCCGGGTACCAGCCATTCTCTCCGCCGACTTTCTTGGACTAATTACTCGACCCTAGAGGGTGACGGCGAAGACAATGTTTCTTTTTGCTTACGAATGAGCCCCGTACTCGCCAGCGCCGGGATTGCCGCAAACCTCGAATTCTTAGAGCTCACGTTCTGCTCCACCCACCTTCAGTCAATGTACCCCACGCACGCCCGAAACTCCGCTCTCACTCCCTACAAACTCGATTACCCCAGCGATCCCACCTCCGTACAACCTACAAACGGCCAAGTAGTTCTTTCCCTCCCTGCACTCCGCTCTCTCAAGGTAACTCTCGACAACGCCACCTTCCTAGTCCTCGCAACATGGGACATGCCCCTTCTCGCACACCTCTCCGTCCTATCTTCTGATTTCTCCTACTCCCTCCACCCAAGGTCTGGCACCTCCCCTTCCGGATTCGCCCAATTCTTCATCACACACGGCGCGAAACTCACACAGCTCGAGCTTGGACACAGCTCTGCTACCATCGAAGAACACTACCTTACCGCCACACCCCCAGCTCCAAGTGCCGGTGCAAGTGACCAAGAACACGAGCACGGTAGTGGATTAGCAAGCTGGTGTCCAAACCTCGTCCAATTCATTTGTAGCGCCGACGCCGAATGGAACTGGCAGAACCCCGACTGGATCGCGCCGCACGTCTTGCTCCCTTCGCATCCCGCCATTCAGTTAATCGGGATCCGGGATCTTGATAAACGGCTGAAGGATGATATGGAGCTGGCGTTGGCCCTGGGGCGCGGTGAGGACGAGGGGCAGGGAAGAGAGTTTTTCATGCTGGTGGAGCAGATCGGGAGTATGGTTAGGAGGGAGGCGTTCCCGAATTTGAGGTTTATTAGGGATATGAGCTGGGGAAGTGATTTGATGAGGAAGGGGAGAGTGTTTGGGAACGATGGTGTGTTGGGGGTGACGAGTGAACGCCCTGTTTCGAGCTCGTCGTCGTCGTCCGCCAGTTTTGGCACGTTGTCCCGTTTGAGGACTGTGATAACGTCGGGCTCGCCGCCCAAGTTGTCCCGGTCTTCTACCACCAGCTCACGATCTCGGTCCATCTCAATTGCTAGGTTTCCGACTCGTAAGAAATCAATTTCGGCTTCCTGCCATACTTCGGAGGCTCAGCAGCCAGTGGCGTACAGCCCCGAGACGAAGAAAATCTTGGGGTTCTGGAAGAGTGTGCTTAGGCATTGTGTGGAGAGTGGGGTGTGTGTTGAGGATTGGCGTGGGAGGGAGGTGAGGATGGGTGATTTGATGAGGATCGATTGAGTGCCGATTTTGGATTGGGTGGCAGCTTGAACGAGACTGCCCCTTGCTCTCGATTGTTGGGACTTTGCAGGGCGTGCGTGGTGGTTCATGCGCGAATCACGACAATCCTTCCATGGCTTCGATACCCACTGATTCTGAACGTCTGGCGCCGCTCATATGACGGCCTGATATCCTCAAAGCGCGATATAGATCATCCAATCTCAAGCAATTAGATATTCTTGGTCATTTACGACTTTTTAACGACCTCATTGTTCATCTAACATACCTGTATTTATACCAAGTGCATCTGTTCATATCATACCCTCGATTTCTTGCTGTCGTTCTTGTTTATATTCTTGCTACATACGCAGTGCTTTGGGACATATTTATCATTGCTATTTTGTTTTCATCCAGAGCTATTAATCCATGTGAAATATATTATACATCATATACGAAAAACACAGGTCAAACGGGAAACATAATTCGGGATCGTAATGTACGTTCTCCCAATATCTTAGAAAAACTCTGTATATAATCAAGTAAAAGATCAGCTAATCTCACAAAAGAAGCCTACGCACTGCGATGAACGATCCCCGGGCCAGACTCATCATACTCTTGCTTGGAGCACCACATATTCTGGAAGGTGTTGAGAGAAGCCAGAATAGACCCTCCGATCCAGACTGAGTACTTGCGCTCAGGGGGTGCGATGATCTTGACCTACATTCCAAAAGTAGATGTACCGTGAGCACCAGTTAAGGAAAAAATATCGGCGCACCTTCACACTGGCTGGGGCCAGGGACGCAATCTCCTTCTGCATGCGGTCGGCGAGGCCAGGATACATGGTAGTACCGCCTGAAAGAACAATGTTGCCATAAAGATCACGACGGATGTCGAGGTCGCAGTTGTAGATTGAGTTGTACCTGCATGCAATACGTGAGGAAACGAAGGTTAAATGGAGTATTACAATTTACGTCGTCTCGTGAATACCGGGTTCCTCGTGTCCAATCATCGCAGGCTGGAAGAGGGCTTCGGGTGCACGGAAGCTATCGCATGCAATCAGGATTAGGAATTAATCTGGAAACGCTGGGACGCTCACCGCTCGTTACCAATCGTGATAACCTGCCCATCAGGAAGCTCATAGCTCTTCTCCAACGCCGACGACATCGCCGCAGTCCGCAGTTCCTCATCAAAATCCAACGCAACATAACACAACTTCTCCTTGATATCCCTAACGATCTCGCGTTCTGCAGAGGTAGTGAACGGGTACCCTCTTTCCATGAGATTCTTCACGAGATACTGTGTGAGATCCCTCCCAGCAATGTTAACGCGCTTGATAGCATGCGGGAGGGAAAATCCTTCGTAGATGGGTACAGTATGAGTGACGCCGTCCCCGGAATCCAAAACGATCCCGGTGGTGCGGCCGGAAGCGTATAAAGAGAGGACGGCCTGGATGGCGATGTACATCGCGGGGGTATTGAACGTCTCGAACATGATCTGGGTCATCTTCTCGCGGTTGTGTTTCGGGTTGAGAGGAGCCTCGGTGAGGAGGACGGGGTGTTCTTCCGGAGCGACGCGGAGCTCGTTGAAGAAAGTGTGGTGCCAGATTTTCTCCATGTCGTCCCAGTTGGTGACTATGCCGTGCTCGATTGGGTATTGTAAAGTGAGGATACCGCGTTTGGATTGGGCTTCGTCGCTGTGTTGAGGAGGTGCTAATTGGTGGTAAGATGAGGAAGGGTTGGAGTGGGGACATACCCTACGAAAGCTTCTTTGTGATTCATGCCTATCATTACGCCTGCATGACGGGGTCGGCCGACAATGGAGCTGGAGTGAAGGAGGTTAGGGAAAGTGAAAGGCTGATTATGGGGAAAACGGACGGGAAAACGGCGCGGGGGGCGTCATCGCCTTTATTATCATCAGCACTGATATTGAACGCGGAAGATGTGGGTTGAGTTTACCAGCAACTGTAGGAAGATCAGTTTGGGAAAGGGGAATGATGGAAGGAGAATCACATACATCCCGCCTTGCACATCCCAGAACCATTATCGATAACCTTTAAAGAGTGAAGAGTTAATATAATGAAGCCAGAGAAGACATACAACTGCCGCTATTTCGTCTTCCATGGGTAACGCTTCGTTAGGTATTTGAGTAGTGTGAGGCTAAGATGAAGAACAAGAGAGGGATTGCACGACATTGTTATATACAAAATGCGCAGCAGTAGACGACAGAAGTATAACAGCGGCTGAGGGGACGCTGCGAACTGCGGGACGCAGACTGAATGAGGATTACTACGTTGTCTTGGAAGTATTCAGTTGAGAGAAGGTGTAATAGGATGCGCAACCTACGAACCTTTTGTTCGCAGCGCAGGTCATAGTGCTGCGTTTTGATGCTACAAGTGCATGTTAAAGTCCGTTCAAGTGGGTAAAATGCAAATGTTAGACATCACTGCTAAGGTTGAGTGACGCCAAGCTGTTGACAGCGCGCGATGTGTGATGTACAATTACTGCGGAACGATGGTATGAGTCGTCATGAATGGAATTTTGAACTGAGCAGTCACAACACGGCACATGCATTGTAGTATCCGATCTAATACATGAAGCTCCTTCCTTCCTTCCTTCCTCGCCTGAGAATCGAGATAACGTTGGTTGGTGCCATGTAAATCTCAAAGTTCCGGCCCTAAATTACGTGCTCATCGTCAGCCACAGCGGACAGATATATTGCATATCGATCACATCGGACTTCGGAGTTTTCGAGCCTGCAATTCAACTTCAAGTCAGTCCTTAGTTCCTCCTTTTATCAGCCTATAGTGTCCCGTCGGCTTCCAGGTGGACATTCAAAGCTTCACGGTCGTGGTATGTTCAAACTCTCCGAGCGTTGCGTATTATTCAAATAATTGGAAACAGATCGTCGTCAACGTCATCCATCATGCCAATTCATGGGCATAACGGCCATCAAAGTATCACCTCTGTTACCTTACTTGATCTTCGATCAATATTCCAACGAAGCTGTGTAACGTTTGAAACTTTGAAACTTGCGTTGATGACCGCCGACTCGAATATGGGGTATGCTCTCTCTCGCTTGGGAGGTCACTCAGCAACTTATGTTCCAACTAGCAGGAGCAGGCTTTTTATCTGCTAGCTTTCTTTTTCTCTCCATTCTCCCTTTCGCAGACGCGGGCCAAGTCAATCGTACAATCGATGATACGAAAGGAGATATTGTGACTGGAGCTAGGCCAACCTACCTGCCTACGACGGGGGGCGTTTGGGCAGGAGCTGATTGCACAGGATGTGCAGTACAACCTAATCCCAGTCTAGCTTTTGACGGAACCTGGACTGCAGCTACGTATCACGCTTCACTGGGCATGACTTCCATCCAGTTTTCATTCACAGGTAACGTCTTCTCGTGCTTTGATCAGATTTTGATGAATGCCAAAGGCTTTGTGATAGGAACCGCTATTTATGTGTATTTTATCCTTCCCAATACCGTTGCTCCTGGTATTACAACACAAACAGAGTGCAACTTCACACTCGACGGCCAACCAGCTGGAAGCCTTTTCCATGCTCCCAGCCCAAGCTTCGAATTCATATACAACGCCTTGGTTTTTTCACGTTCTAATTTGGTGGACGCTGCCCACACACTCAACATATCGACTTCTGGAGTAGACCACGATGTCTTCATTAATTTTGATTATGCGATCTACACGTTCGTCTTACGGTTTGTTGTGTTTTTATGCTGAGCTAATATTCTCATATAGGGTTAACGAAACACCCCCTGCCGCCGCTAGTCCTCCCCAGACATCCAGTACCTTATCACTCATTAACTCAGCAAGCACTACGATTTTGCATTCGACATCTCAGATCAGCAGTACTACTTCCGTTATGACCAACAGCACCACCTCACTGAGCACCACTAGCTCAAACTTCGAGTCTAGTCCCTCGGAATATAACATTATTAGCACAACAAACGGAGCAAACTCGACGTTGCAGACCGCCAGTGCCTTTTCATCAAATGGTCATAAGGCCAATTCAAACTTACTAGTGGCGGTGGTAGGGGGGTCTGCGGGTGCTGTAGTCGTGCTTCTCTTAATATTCTTCCTACTTTGTCGCCGACGGAGGCGAAACATCCAGAACGCTAAATTATCACCAACGATCCCTGTTCCGTTCAACGGCTCGCCATCATCCAAGGCATCATCCACTAATCGCCCCACGAGCGAATTCTTTCCTGCGCCCATACCCACTACGTACTCATTCGATCCAGGGAGTCATGCGGATCTACTCGGCTCAAATTATAGCTATGAGTATTCCAACGAGATTACTTCTCCATTGTCTATCTTAGTGCGACGGGAAGATGGTCCTACTACTGGTACCTACGCCATCCCGTTACGACCACTAAGACATTCTGAAGCTGCTCGACAACTCCGGCGGCACATGGGAATGGGAACGATTCATCGTCCAGCGGTTTATGACAGAAAACAGCAGATGCAATTACAGGAGCAGCAGCAGTGGTCGTCCTCGTGGGATCTGGAAATGGACGACTCGCCCCCTGAATATTCACCCGAATTGAGCCCAACCGCTCATCGCTATCGTCCTTCCCTTTCTTTCTTACGCACATCACGTACATAAACTACAGACTCTGAAAGGCGCGGACCTCACAGATACATACCAAATCTTACTAGTATATACAATCGTATTACAGTACTATTTCGAACTTGACACTTATCATATATACCTCTGTGACTCGTCATACAAGACTAGTTGTAAGGAGTCTGATAAGTAGGCTAGCGGATTTATGGCACGAATACTGTCCACTATGACGTCAGGCGATGGCACTGATTGATATCTCGCCGGTCCTACAAAACCTGACAACATTGGGGAAATGTGATATATCACGCAAGTGCTATGGACGTAATACCTTCGCTGGATGCCTTCACTATGACCTTATATTGAACAAAGAGCCGGACACCTCAGAGTTATGAATGGCACTAACAGCTGATCAAGCGTCACTATCTTCATCTTCATCTTCTACATCGGTTTGTTTCTTCGTTTTATTCCCCTTCTTCACACCACCCTTCTTCGTCCCCTTCTTCGCACTAGCCCCTTCGACATCCTGAACCGCATTCTTCACATCCTTCACCATCTCTTGAAGTACTTCTTCCACTCCCTCCCCCTCCAATTCGAGTTCCGAAAGCCGATTTAACACCTCAATCTCCATCTTCCAAACCGTTTCGGGGAGCTCGAAGCTGGGCGTCTCGAGCACGAGCGGGATGCGCTGCACGCGCGGGTCCGTGAGGATGTGGTGGAAAGCGGCCAGGCCGAGGTGACCGCTGTGAAGAAA
>QLOJ01001127.1:0-31322 GCA_003313625.1 Tricholoma saponaceum
GCTGCGGTACAAGTTTCCATTCGGGATTGATATCGTGGAAAGACATGATGCTGTGATAGCTGATCAAGAAATCGTAGTAGAGTCTAGACGTTTTCGAAAAAATGCTGCAACATGAAACACGTGCAGGCATGATGGGACCTTACCCAATTAAGAAAGGTTGTGGCGCCTGTACCACTAATTGTGGCAACGAAGAACAGCCCTCATAGCCCTCACTCATCTTAGCATATGCGCAACCGCGCCATATATCAAAGTCCATTATTAATGTTGTCAATGGTCGCCGCGTCAGCAACAGATTGGGTCCCGCCCCGGCCGTACTTTACCCAAATTGGGTAAGGTACCATCACCGTGGCACGTGTGGTAGGTTGAAACTTTTTTTCGAAAACGTCTACGATTTCTTGATCAGCTGGAAAGCATTGTGAAATTGCCAGAAACGCGTCGTGTGTTCGGATGTCGGAGTTTTAATACTTTCACAATCGAACTGGCAGCTATTTCATCAACGACTCAGGTACTTTCGCTGAATATAAGCTTCATAGCTCCAATGCTAGCATCACATGGGCCTGCGTCTTGTGCACTGTGCACAACAGCATGAGAACATTGAACAACTGTTCCTAGCGATAATCTTACTTGTCGTATCTTAGGCCGCAATCAAACTTGAAGACTAATGGGAATAACGGGTCCAATTGTACCTCACCTGGTAGTAGCATGCTACTTAACGCACCGTAAGTAATCGCTGAAGGAAAGAGCTTGTTTGTCATCGAAAATCACAATGATTCGGTCAACCAAAGACAGTTTCAACCACTTTCAACTCAGCATAGTCACCGTGGCATTTTCAAGAATAACTTATAAGCTAGTAAGGCCGAAGTACTCAAGTACGTAAGTATTTTGCACACAATTACACTTCTTCTCCCAGCTGATGAAAACTGGTTCTAGGCATGCTTTCCCCCATTGATTGTTATCATTGACGTATCGTGGTGACATTTCATGCCAAACATTTAAATCAAGAGGCATTTGCGTTCGGATGCCCACGTAGTTCTCATTACTTTCTGTGATGTTGAAAAAAGTCCATCTTTTATATTTCTCGGTCTTCTTTCTATGGCGATCCACCAATGCTGCAATTGGACCTGTTGCCAACTTGGTTTTAACTAATGCGGTAATTAGTCCGGATGGCTTCAGCAGATCGTGCGTTTTCATTGCGATTTGTTTTGTCTTGTACTTGCTCACTAGCTGGATTCAGAGCCGTACTTCCCGGAGGTACGTTTCCAGGATCTGTAATTCGAGGCAACAAGGGAGATCGATTCCAGATTAACGTGGTGGACAACTTAACCGACTCTTCGATGTTGCGCAGCACAAGTATCGTAAGTTGGAAAATGCGTGTCGCATACAAGATTTCTCACTCATTGTAAACAGCATTGGCATGGGATCTTTCAACAGAACGGGTCCAACTGGGCCGACGGCGCAGCTTTCGTCACACAATGCCCTATTGCCGCGAACGATTCTTTCCTCTACGATTTTCAGACGGCAAACCAAGCTGGCACTTATTGGTATCATTCTCATTTGTGTGAGTCATGGCATTATCAAGCGTGTTCTTGCGTTTATACTTTCACAGCCACGCAGTATTGTGATGGGCTTCGGGGTGCCTTCGTTTTGTACGATCCAAGCGATCCACAACTTAGCCTGTATGATATAGATGACGGTATGTGGATCAGAACTGCCATATTCTCTGAAGTATATTCCATACTGAAATCTCGTTTTTCAGAGTCAACCATTATTACATTAGCAGATTGGTTGGTTTTCACGTTTATCATTACCGATGAATCCTCATGATCTCGTAGGTACCACATTTATGCTCGTAACGTGTCTAGAGGTTCCTCGCCGACGTCCGACGCGACTCTAATCAATGGTAGCGGCCGCTACTCCAACGGTCCGGCTGTTCCTCTCTCTGTAGTTAGCGTACAAAGTGGCAAGCGGTATCGGTTCCGTGTCATCGCCATGTCTTGCGGTCCAAGTTTCGTGTTTTCCATTGACGGCCACAACATGACCATAATCGAGGCTGACGGTGAAAATACTTCTCCATTGGTTGTTGATTCTTTCCAGATTTTCGCAGGACAACGATATTCTGCTGTTTTATCGGCTAACCAACCAGTCGGAAACTACTGGATACGTTCGAACCCTGATGATAAAGGGACACCTGGCTTTTATGGCGGGACCAATTCTGCAATCCTGCGATACGTTGGGGCCCTTGCAGTGGATCCAACGACTTCACAGACTCCGAATATCCGCCCACTGGGGGAGTCCGATCTGCATCCTCTGACTAACCCTGCTGCGCCCGGTCCGCCAGTCGTCGGTGGAGCTGATGTTGTTCTAACAATGTCCCTCTCTTGGGATTGGAGATCCTCCAGTTTTCAGATAAATGGTGTTTCGTTTATTCCGCCGACTGCACCTGTCCTTCTTCAGATCTTAAGCGGAGCAAAGTCGGCTCAAGATTTGCTTCCGGCTGGAAGTCTTTACTCTCTACCCCCCAACAAAGTTGTTGAGATCACTATACCTGGATTTTGGAGAGAGGGTCCGGTGAGGTCTCTCTCTGGTTATCTTTCTTCTTAGTCTGATCAGGAATAATTCGCGCCAGCATCCTTTCCATCTTCATGGTGTATGTCACGACACACTTAAACTCAAATTATTCTAACTAAGCATACCCAGCACTCGTTCTCAGTTATACGAATTGCGAACAGTTCATCTTACAATTTTGTGAACCCTGTACGCCGTGATACGGTCAGTACTGGATCTCGTGATTCAAACGTAACCATTCGCTTTGTTACCGATAATGTGGGACCTTGGTTCTTGCACTGGTGCGGTTACTTGAACTACACTACCTAGCGAAATTCAGCTAAATCTATGTTCCAGTCACATTGATTGGCATCTTGACATGTATGAGTGCCGGGTTCATTCGATTTCTAGACATGAGCACTAACATAAAATCAGTGGCATGGCCGTTGTCATGGTCGAAGATTTCAGTAACACCCCATCGAAAGTCGTCGTACCGAGTAAGTGCCTGGTGCTCCGATTCTTGATCATCTAATTTAGTAATTTACTGTAGCTTCTTGGAGTGGTCTTTGCCCTAGATATAACTCCTTGACACCGGGCCAGCTCTGATTAAATCAGCTTGTCTTCGAATGGTGAAATATGCCTCTTACCAATTCAATATCTGACTATCGTTATTCTGATAACACTCCTCTTCATTATCATTCAAACCACTCGGGCTGATTCCCTTCTTGATTGTGATGTATCAGGCTTTACTGTGAAAATTTTGCATGTGTTTATTGTCTGTTCAGATAGTACCATAGTTTTGAAAGGTGTAATTCTGGGTTCCCTAGTGAAATTTGTCAATACTACCGTCCCTTTTCAGACTGTATATAAGAATTGCAAATATTATTGTTATTTTAGATATTTTAAGCCTCAACCTTTTTGGCCCAAAACCCAGATGATTATGGCTGTGCAAGCGCACGAGCCAGGCTGTCTAAACGCATGAGCCAGGCTGTCTGGCTCTTGGCAGATTAAAGGTGTCAAATGTCATTCTGGGGCATCACATAGGAGATATGTCAAATCTGAAAAAGTTAAGTCTATCTTGGATTCTCAATGAACTGAATCGGTTTTTGTTTAGTAAAGTCTCTACCAGATAGGCTTCCATTGGTCTTTGTCCCAGGGTTCGATGGTTCAATGTCATACCGCGAAAGGAAATATGAAATTTAGCACGAGTAGAACGAACTCGCTCACAGGGATCGATCTTTCGAGATCCAGTTTGTTCTGATGCCAACACTGTGGACAGGCGAACACAACATTACCTGGCGCCGGTGGTGGTCTCACGTCCTCGACATCTTAAAACTTCATCACCTGCCTCATTTTCATGCGTTCATGGACTCTAGTACTTTGTCATCGTCTCCGCTCTCATCCGAGGCCTAACTTAATGCCTCGCCTCGCCTCATCCCCATCTGAGAACACTTCAAAGCCAAAATAGGGGCAATCCTCATCGACTACGCCATCACCTCTATCAACACCAACCCTCCGGCAAGGAAGTGTTCAATCGACCGAATCAAATATCAAAGATAGTTTTTTCCAATCTCCTGATTCCACCGAGTCCGTTCCACTTAGTGATGTCATGGCTCGGCTCGGCTGGCTCGTGGTGCGGCTCAGGCACTTGAGCCGATCAAAACAGTTCTAAGCCCCTCTGAGCGGCTCTGAGCTGCTGAGCCGACCTGAGATTTTTCGGTGCTGTAGGTTTGCTATCCTACTTGTATTTTATGCTTCATTTATGCTTTTAATGATTAATTGAGCTGTATAGACCATTATTGTAAAAGAAATACTCCGGACAATTGAGTTTTGCATCAATTGGTACTTTTGATCGAGCATGTGGCTATATTTATCTCTTCTACCTATTACTAAAGATGCTCACGAGATGGCTATGGGGTTTGGGGAACCATAGTATGTATTCAGATTAACATTACATACTTCTATGGAGTGTATTCTAGTGTTTTTAGAAGGTTTAAAGGCACTCACAGCTCTGTATTGTCAGGCAGCAGATTGCATGGCTCGAGTGGCTCTAGCCGGCTCTGAGCTGTGAGCCGATTTACCGGCTCACTTGGCTCAAAATGGCAGCTCGGCTCAATGGCTCACAGCTCCGAGCCGAGCCGTTAGCAACACTAGAAGTCTCCCATTAAATTTGAGAATGATTTTCAGCATGTGTGCAATTTATTAGTGATTAAATTTTTGGACTTGCAACTGCAGTTGCCAATCACTATGGTTTGTGACAACCCACTGAAGCCTAACCCACCCTTGCCGAAGACTACCTCGAATCAAGTGAGATCAGAATACTAAGGGTGTGGATATAGTGGAAATTAACATAAACTGCTGAATAAGATGGATACACTGGCAGGTAACAAAATGCTATTGCTGAATGAAGTCATAATTTTGTTCCAATCGGACCATCCCCAGTGTTAGGAACCTCAAAAATTGGGACGCTTCATCATTTTGATCCCCATGAGGACCACAGTCGATAAGTATCATCCTAATAAACAGCAACCATGATTGCATGGGTCTGAGGGAGGTCTCCAGACCACATTGCATCACAGCATACTATTTACCAGCTTATGGTACTTGAACTGTGGTCGGGAATCAATATAAGACTAATAATTCAAGCCATAAAAGCCTCTGGTATGGCTTCTGTAATAAATCCAATGAGTTGGGTTGATAATGGCAAGGGAATACATAATGTACAAGTATGGCATTCTCAATTTGGGATAGCATCCGACTTCAGATGCCATGAGCCTAGGCTGCTTGTCATGGTATTGAGCACACCTAAACAATGAGGCATAACAAAATACGCACTAATGGTCACATTCATATCACATCCGATGTTGTACATATGACTGTGATTGATATCCAAGTTGGTGGATCGCTCAAACATACCTACCAAAGGACAAATGTTATTATGTTAGCTCAGTGGATGGTGGGTATCACACACCGGTTACATATCGGGTTTGTGGGTCATCGGGGGCTGGCCCTGGGAGGATTGGTGGACTGGCATGCACAGTGAAGTCCTTGCATGCTTGATCCAAGTCATCCAACTGTCAAATGAAACCATCAAGGAGGTCTGAGCCTTTGCCTAACTTGAGATGTACTTTCCATGTTGTCAGAGGGGTTATGGCACTGTCAATCTTGACCAGGATCCTATGAAAGGGAGCATTATCAGAACCAGAAATGTATTTTACAAAAAAGTGGAGATGCATACTGTTCGTAGCGATGGATATACCCCTGGAGAGGTGCCGAGAGGCTACACAGGTCAGGCTGTACAGCGTCTGCCGGAGTCTCCAGGATCTTGATCAAGTGATCTGATAATTTGTTTGCCTTCTGTTTCGATTTCTTCCCATTCTGCAACATCATATAAGATGATTAGTCAACAAAAGTACATTTATTGTTCTTTTCACACAAGTTTGCCATGTGACATTTTGACATGAAAATGCACTCTGATTTTGGATGGGCAGAACTCAACAACAACTCCTCATAAAATGCCAAAATTTATACCATTCACCTTGGATAACCTCACAGATCTTATTTTTATTTGACCAAGCTGTATATAGCTTGATTTCAGCAGTTTGGCATTTCGGGGTTTTGGGGTGCTCTAAGGGGGCCATGAAGACTTACACAATGCCGAGGGTCCAAAATATGGTCATCTGCAGTTTGGTCAATGACATCCATGAAGTAAACAGTTGTCGGAAGTAGTTAGTATGCATTTCGGAGCTTTGAATTGTGTCATTCTCTAGTTATGCTCATCCAGAGGTTTGAGCGCTGTTTTTTGTGTGGAAATGTCATGTGGCAAACTCGTGTGAAAAGAACAATAATAGGGACATATACTGAAGTTGTTGTCTTACAGTTGCGGACAAGCAAACACGATAATTTTGATATCTCATGATCAGGAATTTTCTGGGACAAATGGACTTCAGATTCGGATTCAGCTTGTCAAAATACGTCAAAAAACATATCTCCGAAGTTTTTCCCATGACATTTTAGGGTGGCCAAATTTTTTGGGTCATTTTTCTCAACATTATGCACCCCTTTGAGGGGTGGAGGAGCAAAAATAGTTTGTTTTCAAGTTTGATTACTCTTTTTTGGCAACATTCTGGATGGTTAGTTGCTTCAATGAGTATCTGTTGTGGGATCAAAGTTTGATATTAGAAATTGTTTACAATAGAGCGACTCACTTCAAATTTCTGGAAGTCCATTTTGCTTCCTTTTAGGGCAGAATCCCCTTTTTAAGCCTTGAAATTTTCCTGATGTAGGTGAATCAAATTTTGGCAGTTGTGAATATGCTAATTTCAAAAATTTTGATATCTTATCTCCATAACATCTTGAATGATTATCTTCAAAATCATGGTGGAGGTTGGTATCGAGACTATATGAGTATAATCAACTTTGCTCATATACTCGACAAATTTTGTTAGCTGCTGGCATGTCATGGTGGCCCAGTGCCTACCAATTTTAGATTTCTATCTTTTACATGTTGCATACTCATGCATGATGCTCCTGAATTGTCGAGAAGTGCAAAGCACATGACAGTCATGACTAGTATTATTTATCGCTTGACAAACCCCAGGCCCTTTGAAGAGGAAGGTCAAGCCTAGGAAGGTACAAAGGAGTTGATTCCATAGGTAACTGGCAAAAATTTCCTTTTTTGGTAAAGTTTATCGAGTTCAAAGTTCAGTTTACACAAGTCCAATGGGGAAGGTTTCGAATGACGCGAGATGACTGCACCGCGTGCACGTTGCAACACTTTGCATACCATTTGTCGGCACCGCGTGCTTTTCGTAACACCTTATGACTTTCGGCAGTCCTCGCAGGACTGCTTTTTCACACTTCAGTATCTTACTCCTATTCGCCAGTAGAATAACGCTACAAGTAAGACAACCCCTTTTCTGGGGTCTCTTCTTGTCATCTCGGTTGTATTAAGCTCATGTAACTTTTGCTCTCAATAATCCATCGTTCCTCATATGTCCAGCAATCATGCCGCCTACTTTGGACAGTCACAGCCTCACACGCTCCCAGAGGGAAGTGGAGAACCTGCCAGCACAGGAAATGAGAACACTCAGACCGAGACAAACACTACTATCACGCCTGTCGGACGGATTTGGGTTCATAGGGAACAAGAAACAGAATTCAGAAGAGATCTCGTTACCAGAATTGAAGGACACATCCAGGACTTCAGGGATAAGAAAGTGGGCAAACTTGAGACTCTCTACCAGATCCTACGGGTTGCCCAGGAAGCAGACATCGACGAATCCGTTAGACAAACTGCACTCGATGAATACTCCACTCAAGTCGATCTTATTGACGCCCAACAACGGAGTGCTGAACAACGAGGAGAACATGCAGCACACCTTGCAAGAGTGGAAACAGAGCAAGTTGAGACAAGGAACAACAACAGAGGTGACTACCAATCAAGAAGAGAACTGCGAGGAGAGGGATCAGATGAGGCTGGAAGGTTCCTGCGAGATCTACGAAGGGAACTTACCAAGAAGCGCAGACACCGAACTCCGACTGACTCTTCTGACTCGGATGACAGATCCTCCATCTCGGGGAAGGGAGAGGGAGAGTCAAACAAGAAGAAGCGCATATACCAATCACAATTACCATGGTATGCATTTGAGAAAAGCGCACGAAATCGGGAGGTTGATGAGAACCGTAAGAAGACAAGAGAAACCCTCCGAATCTTCCAACACGACATTGCATTTGCTGAACGAGACATACGACGTTCGACCACGGCCCCACAAGGATTTCCAGAATCAGAGTGGCGACACATCTTCCGTGGAGAAGCAGTCAACCTCGACATTGTCTTTAGCAATCTCCACCATGTTGCCCCTCCTAAGGAGAATGTTGGCCGCATCGGAAGAACAGAAATCAGCCTTGGAAGCACAGATCCGGCTCGAAAGGTCCAAACGAGTGGCAACTGGACCGCAGCCTGGAACGCGACCGTCAAAGTGACAGCGTATGCTTTCCCACACAGAGACAACGAGCTCCAACAATGGGGAGACTACATATCTTCCAAGTTCTCAGCCAGACAGACTAACGCGCACCACAAACTCATTGCCTTTGACAAGGCAGTCAGAACAAGAGTCGGAGGAGGACAGGCAATCACACTTACTGACCGCGATGAGTTCACGTACCTCTACTCGGCCTTTCTCCTTCCTGACGGCATACAGACAGGAGTGGTTAGTGGACGACAGCGGGACCGAACCAAATCCAACTCCACGGACATTTGTCGACGTTTCAACAGCAGGGGAGGATGCCACAGCCCCGCAGGAACTTGCCGATATCGACATGCCTGTTTCCTATGCAAACAACCAGGACATGGGAAAGAGAACTGCACTCAGCAAGCGTGAGGCAACTTACGGATTGCATCCGAAGTATCTTCGGTACAATGCCTGGCATGCTCAGGATGCTGTAGGAGCAGGTGATGAAGTGGAATCGCTACAATGTCTAGCCGACTGGACTGAACATGCCAAACCGCTTCCGCCAGTGCCGTTATCAGAACTTCAGAACTCCATTGCCCTGGAAACGATCCGGGGAAGGCCCGACCTTTTCAAAATAGTCACGCCGATCGATGTTGATCTTTTTGAAATGTTACTAGTATCACATCCCAACAGACCGTTTGTCGAGTCAGTGTGTAGAGGGTTGCGGGAGGGTTTCTGGCCATGGGCCGACACTCACCTAGAGGAGTACCCTGCCACTGTTGATGAGTCGTTAGACACGCCAGAGGATGGACCAGAGGCAGATTTCTTGTGTGGGCAACGGGATCAGGAAAGGATAGCTGGGAGGTTCTCTGGCTCTTTTGGCTGAGACCTCCTCCCTGGAATGCATGCTTCTCCGGTCCACGCCATGCCAAAACCCCACTCCGACAAACTGCGGATGGTAATCAATCAAAGTGCGGGTCTGTTTTCGCCAAACTCCATGATCAAGCGGGAAGACATCAGAGGATTCCCTTTAGACAACATGACGCACCTTGGAGAGGGACTCTTACGCCGACAAAGAGGAAGGTCAAGCCTAGGAAGGTACAAAGGAGTTGATTCCATAGGTAACTGGCAAAAATTTCCTTTTTTGGTAAAGTTTATTCATTTTATTATGGCCGATCAACTCAATGTAACCTTAATTTTATTACAGGATCAGGTGGGGCTAATCAAAAGGAGTCGATTGCACTATTTTTCATAATTTTACCGATTTTTTTTGGGGGGTGGCCAAATTTTTGAGGTCAAAAACCCAAATATGTTGATTTCAAAGAATCGGCTCGTAGAATCCTCTTCATTTTGCCTTAAACTATGTGTTTTAATGGTTTTTAAGGTCTCGGAATGATTGTGATGAGCTACAAAATTAGATCCCAAAAAGTTGTCGTGTTTGTTTGTCCGCAACTGTAGCTGTCATTAGAGTCAACGAGGCGCATGATAAATGATGGTGGGCAGAAATGTCAGGTCCGACCTCGCGGTAAGCATTCTGCCAAGGCACAACGCGTCGTCAGATGATGAGATGCGAATTTATCACATTAGCCCTAAACACACGACCGGGATCAGCGGTTCCCATGACACCCTGTACGTCGAACTGGCGTTGTAAAGGTCGGACATACTAGTTGCTCCTTAGGCTATAACCGCAAATTATGGAACAAACTCCAGAAGCTGAAGCTTTTATAGCTCGCATTGTCTCCTTAGACAAAGGACCTGGCGTTTCCCTCGATGACACTCTGCAGCAATCGATCGATGACGAAGCAGAATTGCGCAAGCTGTTCGCGACCGACAAAGCCAACACACGACTCAAGGATCCTTATGTCGGATTGGTCGATGTATTCGCTGCTCCCCCGGAAATCAGGACTACGAGGGCGAGAGTTGTGAAGGATGACGAGGATCTATCTGCTAAATATGTCATGCCTTTGAGCGATGTGTACAGGCGAAAGGAAGGCACACCCAGCATGGTTTCCGATCTTGACGAGTTCAAGAAGAATTGGACAATTTTCACCGAAGGATCTCTGTCTCAACTGTTGGATTGGAACAATGTTATAGCGGCTGGCGGAGCTGTTTTGGCTTCCATAAGCCCTCTGTCTGATGCAGCGAAGGAATCTAAGCGGTCGATTCGAAAGCATTACCATTCTGTGGCCTACCCCACGTCGGATGTTGATCTATTCTTATGGGGTCTCGATTCGGATCATGTGTGTTATATTCCTGCACTGATCGACTATGATCTGACCGCCTATCTAGGCAGAGATTAAGATCAATACCGTCTATGAAGCTGTGCGTGACTCCGTTCCTTGGGATGTTACTTGTGTCCGCACGAAACACACCGTTTCTATCCACTGTAATGCTAAAGCCTTCAATGTTATTAATGAGTGCTAATGTTTTCTTTCTTTAGCTCAATATCCCTATCGCTCCGTTCAAATTGTTCTGCGATTATACAGTTCTCCTGCCGAGATTCTTGCTGGATTCGATATCGATGCGCCTTGCTGTTTGTACAACGGTCTGTCGTCATATTATTTTTGTGTTCTCGTTCTGAAAGTAAATAGGTCAACGCGTGTTCGCAAACCCAAGAGCCATTGTTGCCATGATGAGACAATGCAATACCGTCGATATGACCAGGCGTTCTCCTTCATACGAAGTCAGGCTTGCCAAGTACTCCAGCCGTGCATTTGAAGTCTACGTTCCAACCCTCAACCGAGAACGCGTTGATCCTACTGTGCATAATCCCATATCACTTCTAAACTTTTATCTAATATCTTATCAGATCTATGAACGTTCAATTGCCCGAATTGAAGGGTTGGCACGACTTCTGGCGTTTGAGAAGCTTGCGAATGCCGACGCTCGTGAAGCTTTCTTAGAAACCCGCAAAGAACTAAGAGGCCGGCCAATTGCTTACAAGCACTACTACCGTCGCAAGCGCAAACACAAGGGTGATTTGAAGGCCGACATGTCTGTAGGAGGCTTGGAGATGAATGACTATGATGTTGTAACCCTCCACATTCCTTATGGGCCAGGATGGGATGCCCGCAAAATCGACAAACTTGTTTATCAGACGGTCAGACGTGCGCATCTATGGTCTTTTCGTTGAATTTACAATTTTTTTAGGATCTGAGAATGCACTGTACAACAATCCCTTCTCGTCTACGTAAATGGTAAATGTGCTTACGGATAATTGCAGCAACGTTTAATCCCAAGAACAAAGGGCGTCGCCTTCATCGTCACCCCGCCTTTTTCGGCACCATGAAGGAGTGCATGGATGACTGCTGCGAGGTGCTGATTCCTTGACATCGATGTAACTCTACCTGCTAAAGTCATTTGTTAGCACTGCCCCGAGCCCATCGATGCTGACGAACGTACGTTACAGACGGAAGAGGATAAACAATACATCAGAGGACGCATTTCGTAAGTTTTGTTATGTTTCCAACTGCTCGGACTAATTCTCCCAGCTTTATCCAAGAAGACCCCGGCCGCCAGAGTATTTCGGGCAGCTTTAATCCGATTGACGTCGGCGAATGGAGTGCGCAGGTTTATATTGGCGAAACAGAACACTTCTTCGCTGCCGTTGCCGCCCATGACCGCGAGAAAGTATCCAAGATGCTTACCGACGATTCCGTTGACATCAACCGCCGAGACCACGTTGGTCGGACAGCTCTGCATGTCGCTATCCTTAGTAAAGCAACTGAAATCGCCTGTGACCTTATCAAAGCAGGTGCAAGAATATCAGCTCGGCTAGTGGACGGTAGGAATGCTTTGCACATCGCGGCCCAGTTTGACCAACCTGTCGTCGTCCGAAAGCTTCTTGAACAAAGTGCGATGAATGAAAAACAATCAAAGAATTCCACAGCGAACGACACAGAAGATATCGAAGAAGAACAAAGAATTGTGGAACGGCCGTCCTCTGAAGACGACTGGAGTTCTGAAGATGGAGGTGTCATTGTGTTGGACACGGAAGACGAGGACGGCGGCGACGCTGACGCTGAAGATCAAGTGGAGGAGGGACCACCGAATCAACTAGTTGCCACAACAACGCCTGCGTCTTCTGACGAGGCAGAGGCAGAGGTGTTCCCTGAAGATCAGACGGATACTCCCGACCTTCTGGATGTCAATTTACCAGCATGGGACTATGGCTTCACTCCTTTGGCTTACGCAGTGGTGTTTGCCTCACTGAAAATGGTTGAGGTGCTTCTTGCTGCTGGAGCAGATCCACGACTCTTAAATACCACTCGTGATTCTGCTTTCCACCTCTTGACGCTACTCATTCTTAGAGAAGACGATGACGAAGCATCAAAAATCCTTGAAAGACTGATCTTGACTGGTGCCTCCACTTCAACCGCCGACGACCAGATGCGAACGATATTTCACCGCACCGTCATGGCGGATAAACTTAGACTTGCGTCCAGCATCTTACGCTGCGATCCGAATGCAAAGGCTGTGCTCGAGTTCCCTGCGTTCATTCGTTATGGTGGAGCAATCCTGCCTATAGTGTCCGCTATCGCGGGGGGCAAGTATGCAATGGTGGCGCTGCTGCTTGCACATGGGGCTAAACTTGTATTTGCGGAGGAGGATATTTCAAAAGCGTTAAGCGCGGCGTATGTTAATTATCTTTCATTTGTCGGGGATATGATCTCATCCGTCAATCTAGCCACCCCTCCATCCGTCAGGAGTACATGAATTATATGGGTCACAGCTCGATTCCACTTCTACACGAAACTTTTGCTCCATTGGAAGTAGCCATTGCCCGCCAGGACGATCTCGCACAACTACTCCTTTCGTTTGGCGCAGAAGTTGACATTGGTATATCGCGGGCTCTCTTGCGACGGTACGATAAAGCTAGCTGGAGAAGTATCATTGACTGGGTGCAGTGGGCGATTGCCAATCTCTCTCAAGCATCAGGAGTCAACATGGTTACTCCCCCTTCAACCACTTTATCATCTTCTTGGAAGCGATTCCATGCGAGTATACTTGACCCTAAGAAGACTATTGATCATGCGAACAAGATTCCTGGAGAAAAACTCAAAAAAACCAATGACCTTCTCAACTACCTTCGTAATATTGAGGAACTCTTAGTTGCTCGTGGAGCTAGGAGTTGGAATGATATCTATGACAAGCCCTCTGCTGCCCAAAATAAAGCCGCAGCCAACCAGGATGTTTGGAATAGTCACTTATGGTCGTACCTTTTTATCGCCCCCTTCACAACGGAGGGCGTTCCTCGACATCTGAATGTTGCATATGATGAACTCTTTGAGGCATGCTTTACTGGGGATAACAAGAAGGTTCAGCAGCTTTGCTTGTCACAAGATGGTTCAGATGCCAAAGGATCGTTGTTGAACATATTTGTTCAAATAGTTCATCCCAGTGACCGGTATACTCAGACAGGTCAGCGAGTCCAAGATATCGCAATCACGGTCTTTGTTAATACTGCCCAATCTTTTAGGTTTCACGCCGCTCTATGCCGCTATAGCTGGACGCCGATGGGACACCGCTAGGTTGGTGTTGGCGATTGCGGCAGCTCAGTATCACCCAGAAAACGACGAAAAGAAGTTCACCACGGACGACATCCATTTAGGTGAGGTTTTACTTACATCATCTAATTATGAAGCTGACAACCTGTTAAAGATGATCTCTCCGACAACGAGTCGGATAACTCTGGCGATTCCAATGAGACTATCGACCAAGAGGAAATCATTTTTGTTGATATTGCCAAGGAACCCTCTACAGTTCAAACTAACGTTCACCCAAAAAGATTGCTCGACGAATTAGGTGTCATGTGCCTTGTTAAACAGCCCAACGGATTGTATTCTCCTTCATTCAGCACTCACCTGAGCAAAGCCGTGTCCGACGATGATTTTGAGGCGTTCATTCATATTGCCAATCTCTATAAATCCTCGCCCCTTCCCATTGCCATTGGCCCTACCCTACTAGGTCATATCATCACCAAAGACCGACCTGATATGTTGGATGAGTACATTCGGAGGACTGGTGGGGGTATCGACGTGAAGAATATAAAGAGAAACAGTCCAGAAATTATTGCTACCAATGATACAAATAGGCTATATCTTGGCTTGCACGTGCACGGAAAGAAGCGCACAGATCTTGTGAAGAACGATCGCAATGCAACTCAGACTGGAACTGGCACTGAGTTCCCTTTACTATGGAAGGCCTGCCTTGCTGGAGCGAAGGACATTGTTGACTATCTGGCTGGGGATCGACCACTTGCTGCCTATCGCTTCTACTCCTCAACGAAGAATGAGGAATTCGCACACCAACTCCGCCGAATTGCTGACCTTGAGGAGCTCCTTCCGCAGTGGCTCGGTTGGGTTGTGAGCCCTCTCCGCGAATCGCCTCTCACAGCAAGTGTACTGGGAAGAAATTTGGATGTCTTGAAAACGCTGTTTACAAAAAATCCTAAGTTGATGAGCTCGTCGATTCACAATTGGTGTGTACCGTCAGAGTTACCTGAGCCTTCGATCTGATCCAAAATCACAGCGCCAAATTCACCGGGTACAACTTACTGATGATTGCGGCAGAGAAGGACTGTAGTCTAGCTTTAGTTGATTTCCTGTTGGCGAAATCAGTCTCTCCAGTTGAAACGGACCATCGAGGGTAGGTGACCCTGATGTTTCGCAGAATATGGATGCTGACCATCGTATCAGGTGGAATATATTCCATATCCTGTGTGACAATAATCATTACCATCTTCTCGAACACCTCCTGCAAATATTGCCTCAAGATGTCAGTGAGATACTCCTCGCCCAGCAGTCGAAGGATAGATCGAATACAGTGCGTACCGATGTTCGATTTAGCATGCAGCGTGTTACCTACTCCTGCTTTTTAGCCCCTGCATATCGCAGTGAAGTCTGGATCGATACAAGCAACGAAGTTGATTGTCACCGTTAGTAAAATTTTCGTTGACGCCACACTGCTGCTGCGAGACATCAATGGTTGTACTCCCCTTCACTGCGCCGTTGATGCGGGTTTTGCAGAGATTACGGAAGTTCTATTGACGGGGGTCCCTCCGTTGGCTCTACACATGGAAGATGGTGTTGGCGATACTCCACTTGAAATAGCTTCCGCTAAATTAAACCTGGAGCGCATTACTGATTTGAGGAATCAACGTCTCGAACGCCCGTTTACGCTTGACGAATCAACGGTAAACGCTGCGTCGTTCCCTCCACGAGTCACTGCTACGTGTCTGGAGGGCGAGCTTATCAAGCTACGAGCAACCATTAAGCAGCTTACACAGGATGGGCTGCTGATCAAAGGCACGAACATCGCAGACGAACTCGTGAAATTTGCCGATATGATGGACACAAAGTTGGAAGAGGCAAAAGCAGCGGAAGCGAATCACGGAAACGCTCAACCCGCATTTGAAGGCGTTCACGAAGGCATACAATCCACGCTCCTGCTCCCCACCCTCGGACATATGAGTGACGATGATAGCAAGAGCCCTCGAGACTTTACTGCTCGAGGCCGCACCTTGGATGTGGTCTCCAAGGCTGTATCAGCAGCTCCTGGTCAACGCCAGCTAGTTCGTCTCCTCGATGTGCAGAAATCTATCCAGAGTGACTTGCCGAAGCCTGCCGAATATCACGATACGAACGGGCTATCAGACAAAAACGAGTGGCAGATTACAGAGGATGCAGAAGGTAAGGAACATCCTCGAAGTCTGATTCTCAAATACTTGTAATCGGACCAGATACCATATGAGGGAGGATCAGGTTTGTCTGTATAACTGGCTGCGATGTATTTTTGCACTGAAAGGAAATTGGATTGCCTCGTGACATGCTAGAAGTTTTACAGCTAAGAATGATACAAATCTAAATCTAGGTAGACATACTAAAGGAACTGGGAGCGGGAGCGACTTGGTGAAATCGAGGATCCGGAATCTGTGGTTACGGAATGAAACAATATCCCCGGATTCCATCCTCACCAAACGGGGGTGAGCTGAGAGCATGACTACATGAGGAGCAAGCCTAAGGCACGTCGTAGTCATGATGGAGACTCACCCATGGACGGATGTCAAGCCTTAGGAGAGCTTCTCGCGTGCTTCTGGCGTGTTTGTGGCTTGAGGGAGCATCACAATGTGGATTGCGCCCAGATAATCTAAGCATCGCCAGTACTCCAGGAATGCCTGAGAACGCCATCGACCGAACCTCTTCACCATATCTGGCGGCACCCCCAGAGACAAGGTAGAAAGTTGTTCCACCAATTCGAAAGCAATGCCCCGTAATGCGGGGGTATCCCTTGCTTGTTGCTCTGAGAATTCTGTTGATGCGGCGTACAAACTTGGATCTGGTGAGTGTTATGACGTTGTCATATGCGTCACGGTAGCGATGGGATGATCAAATGTTCAGCCTATTCTTGATAAAGTGCTTGTGGATGGCATGAATAGGGTCCAAAGGAGCTTCCTGGCGTGGAATCCAGACATCGTCACCTCTAGCCTTCTGAGTTTTAGACCATGGCAGGTGAAGGCTCCATTCTTGGCTGTTGATTCTGCGATGTGCGCGAATGTGGCATGCCTTCGCTGAGGGTTAAATTTTCCCAGGTCCCGCGTGGGACTGCTGTCAACTTTGAGTTGGATACCAATGTATCGTTTCCAAATCTCCGAAGTGGGCAGTGTAATCCACAGGTCTCTGGTAGGCAGATTGGGAGTGAGTCATAGGCTCCGGAACAAGAAGAATCACAAGGAAAGTGGCAGGAACAACGGGATTGCCTGATGGAAGTTGACTCTAGTTGACTCTACAGGTGAGCGGTCAAAAATGTGCTCTGACATATTTTTTATAACTACGTAGTCGTCAAAATACCCTCAACGCTCTTTTGCAACCTCCGAGTCAATGACATTCCCAAATTCTCGGTGATGAATGGGGATGCAAAGGCCACTCCATATTCCCGTTTTACGTTGGATTGAAAATATGATCATAGCAGAACTAGAATTGTATTGCATTCTATAACGGCCTAAAGAAGCACACCATCATGTCGATTCACCACTCAATTCCGTTATCCCACGTGTGCCATAACCATAAATGCGTTCAGATGGTCCCTTTACGTCGCCGAAATGTTCAACGTACTCAAAAAGAAAACTGCGAACCTAATTCACCTCAGCTATCAATGCAGAACTAGGTACAAGAATCGATACTGCGGCAGAAGGGGATGAAGAACCATTAAGCGTCGGAGTGCAAGAGACTTTTGGGATGGAGGGACCAGGAGGGTGGACTGATCGAGCTGTAGCGATGGGGCTCAAGGTGTATGTCACATCTACGTGATAATTATAACTGAAGTTTATCGCACTAGAATTTGCACTCGATTTGGGGAACTCAAACAAAGCTCAAGGTTCATTGCATCCGAAAGGTCTCTTCTCGCGATTTGTGGTGCTGGATGCACCTTACTTATGACGATGGAAGTCATCCCAGAGGAGTATACACATCCGCATCGCAAGATCCTTTGAAGAACCCTCTTCCTCGAGGCGATGTTCTAGTACGCCGCTGCCCTCAGACTCATATCAGGACTGGCTTTCATCGATCATCTTCTGCAGAGTGCAACGATACCCAAGCATTCAGTCCACATATACTGGCATGCTACTGCGATACCTGTCTCACGAGGTGCTCTATCGGCAGCTTCAAATCCTCCTGAGTCGCCGCCCAGACACGGAGGTTAACAATACCGGCCACGCCGATGCCGTAAATGTCTTCCTTCGAAAATGCGACAAATACCTCAGGAGGCAAACTCAAAATAGCGTCAACGCTCAACTTGCGGTCGATATGTTGTATGAAATACTTCAGGTCTGCCTGAGGATATTTAATACTAGGAAAGAGTACAAAGCTAACTAGTAACATCAGCGTCTTGACATTGTGCTTCCGCCTAGAGTTCGGCTTCACTGCCGAGTTCGGTTTCTTCGGTTTGCACAAGCAACGTCAAAACTTCCATCGACCTTTCGCCTCGGGCATGTTCAAGTTTCGAATGAGCGTCCGATAGGAGTCGGGGCATCAGCAGTGGTATATCGTGGCGTCGTTGCTGATAGGTTCGTTGCAATAAAGCAAATTCGATTGAATATCCAAAAACTTCGTCACATTCGCAAGGCAAGCCTTCACGTTTTCTAAGTTTCTTATCCACTTTTCACAATGACTTTTGAATCGTAGATGTTTATTAAGGAGGCATGTATTCTACAATCGCTTCTGCATCCTAACATCCTACCGTTTTGTGGAGTCATATACTCTTCGAATGAATGTTCCATCGTCACACCACTCATGAGATACGGAACAATCAGGAGCTATGTGGCTCAATACCCTGACGCCTGTAAACGGAATTTGGTTCGTGTTGGAATTTCACGTGTCGAATTGAGCCATGTCTTTAAGAATATGCAATCTCTCGCAGGTTATCCAACTTGGGACCGGTCTACGCTATCTGAAGTCTTGTCACATTGTTCATGGTGATATCAAAGGGGTATGTGCGCAGTCCAGATAACAAGATGTTATAACCCGATTGGAGCAGGGAAATATCCTTGTCGACGATAAAGGCTGCGTTCGTATCACCGATTTCGGCGTTGCTTCGTACGACGTAGAGTCTGTGTCCGACATATCTGTTACTGGGATGTCGAGACTGTCCGAAGCAAATTCGTCCACATATTCCAATGGAGGAACACTTCGTTGGATGTCGCCGGAGCGACTGGGCTCAGAAACGTGCTCTGCAAAAGCAACGTTCGCCAGTGATGTGTACTCGTTTGGTATGGTCATCTATGAGGTTTGTATCCAAATTTTTTCATCCAGGTTCAAACTTCTCACTGCCTTGCCCGTCTTTCTCACAGATATACAGTGGCCGTATCCCTTTTCACGATATTCACGACATGAAGGCAATTTTAGAAATCATCAGTAACGGAAGGCCGATACGGGATTTCGAGATTCCAGATGACCTCTGGCAATTGACGGCAGAATGTTGGGCTGCCGACCCTCTCCATCGTCCTCGAATCGAGGACGTAGTCACTCAGTTAAGCACAGCGACCAGTGAAAACTAGGAGTTTCTACGTAAGATGTAGCTTCCCTCATTTTGTACCTTCAGCGCGAACTCATTGTCACATTACGAATGAGTCAACAGGAAAAAGGTACGTGGTGGGCAGGTGGTTGGGACCGTCGCGGTTCTAACCATCTGCCTACGACGTATCTTTGTCTTGATGCATCGGTGTCGTCCAGGGTTCGTGAGGCAAGCTGACTGTACCACCGTCAGTCCCTGTGTAACGCAGCCAACACTTCGGAACACCGTTCTGAACAGCTCCGATGAACGATAGGCGAAGGTAGGCAATGCCTGATGTACTTCAAGTTCACGTGGCTCCACAGCATTAAGAGTTACCTCGTCATCGATATGACAATTCATTTAAAATAAAAAAGGGATGAAAACCAAATACATTACATTATGTGCAGCCACGTATCATACATCGCTAGGTATTATATTAGCATCTAAGACGAGCTTCGGAAGATAATTCACGAAGTCTCAACCATGAACCACCCAAATCTCTCCGAAAGGAATTGACTGGCGCACGACTTGAGCCAATCCAACCATCCGTCAGTGGAAATACTGGAAGCCGATCCCATAGGAAGTGATGAATCGACATCATCAAACAGCCGGTTCGCAGCACTAACTACCGCCCGACACTTGGATGTCACCACATCAGACGATATTCCTACACCCCAAGTACTGCCAGCACCGGACTTCGCAGGGGACGTTCCAGGAAGGAACAGCTCGATAAAGGTAACAAATTCGGACTGAGTGGGGTTCGGTTGGCGGATCTGTTCAGTTGATTCGCCAATGTTGAGCTCGAGACCGAGGTCAGCACGGAAGGCGTTGAGAATGGCAGGGACGATTCCGGGACCCTCCCCGCGAATGGTTCGCCTCTGCCTGTCGATGCTGAAGTCACCCTCGAAATGTATGAGAGGATCTTCCTTGGATGTTTGCTCGTGATACTTATCAGAAATGTTGGAGGACAAGGGTTTGTCAGACGACAATAAGATCGGGTGAACGTGAAATGAATGCATGACGAGCCGGCCAACGGGCTTGGAATCTAGACAATACGCCTGTTTAAATGCAGAACTGATGAGCGCTGCTGTCATCTCTTTCCCTGTCTGCTCACTCCGGTCCTGGACGACTTTGTAGAAGGAGACTTGCATACGACGTGGAAGGTCAAGAAGCATGGTCTGTTTGATTATGTGGGCAGTGCCTGCTTTCCCACTTTGGCTGCTGACGCGAATGAGGTTCTCGTATCCGTATCCGAGATCTTTCGGGTCAAGAGGAACATAAGGCATTGCCCAGTATTTAGTACCCTGACCAGATCGATCAACCTCAGCCCAACGAGCAGCTTGTGCGTCGAGGCCTTTTCTGATCGCATCCTGGTGTGTTCCGGCGAACGCTGAAAACACGAGTTCGCCTGCGTATGGGAGGCGAACAGGGAGTTGGGTGTCGTTGCAGCGACATACGAGGGCTACCGTATCGGAGAGACGGGAGAAATCGAGACCGGGAGAAATGCCTTGTGAGTACATGTTTAGAGCGAGGGTAATAAGGTCAACGTTTCCCGTCCGCTCGCCATTGCCCAGCAGACAACCTTCGATGCGATCCCCGCCAGCGAGGAGTCCTAATTCGGCAGCTGCTACGGCAGTGCCTGTATCGAAATTAACTTTCAACCATGGTAGAAAGCGGAATCAAACTTACCACGATCATTGTGTGGATGTATGCTGAGAATGACAGAATCACGGTCGTTGATGTGGTTACTGAAGTATTCGACCTGAAAGTGTATGAGTAAAAACAAGCTAAGCTTAGCATAGGCTTACCATGTCAGCGTAATGATTGCTTGGAGCACATTCAACAGTTGCGGCGAGGTTGAACATTATCTTATCATCAGGAGTGGCCTTACCCCACTCCGCAAGCACCTTGTTCCCAAGTTCCACGGCAAAGTCGGGTTCAGTTTGGGAAAACGTTTCGAGGCAGTAGTTGAGGGTAAATCGTGTCCCTAGACATCAATAAGATGACAATCCCCCGACAGTGGCTAGGTGACTCACCAGAACGAGCCGTCTCCTCCTCCGTAAGTTTCTTGACGAGTCGTACAGCATTTAGTGTCAGTTCGATGGTCTGTTCCTTGGTATGACGGAAAACAACTTCACGAAAGATAGGTGAAACGGCGTTGTATAGGTGGATGATTGCATGTCTGGTTCCCGATAGAGATTCGATTGAACGAGCAATCAGATCAGCGCGTGCAGGCGTGATAATCTGTCCAATTGTTATAATATTGAATGAAATAATAGATGAAACTACCCACTTGCAATGATACATCGTTGGGAACTTCTCCATTCTCGATGATCGACCTGACGAATTGAAACTCTTGCTCGGATGCAGATGGATATGCAACCTCAATTTCTTTCAACCCGATTCGGACAAGTTCTCTGTGGATATATTAGGCATCGCAAGATCGGGCAAGACGGAATGGTACTGACCGAAAAAGCTCCAGCTTTGTTGCGTTGCTCATAGGGTTTACTAGGGCTTGATTGCCATCCCGAAGATCCGTAGACAGCCATGTTGGCGCAGCTGTAGTCCTTCCATTGGGCCACCGTCGGATATAGTCCGCTGGAAATGGGACTGGTGAGTAGGGCAAGTACTTCGTCGAGGGGTCAGATCTATGAAATGTCAGCGCAGGTTCATTACATCAAATTCAACGGTGCTAACAGCGTAGGCATTAAGTTGTTGGGACAATCAGAAGACTGCGAGGGATATACCAAGGATGAGCGTCGGAAGTTGAAGGCGTTGTGATATTCAAAGATAGGAGGCTAGTAGGCCTTAAGTATTGAATGTATTTCCTTGTGACTGAAAGGAAAGTCGGAGGCTTTGAAAGGCGCTTGTTGTCGTCCCTCATCCCTTCGTTTTTCCTGTGTTGGATATACAAATACAGCATGTTGGACGCCTCGAGGCTCCACAGCTTGGCAACTGGTTTTTTCCGTCGAATAAGCGAAGATTTGCAAACGAACAACGCTTCGGAGTCAACATCGCTTAGCACCCCTCTTTCTCACACTAGACCTGTTAGGTGGAAGGCGCAGTAATCTGCCAAGAAAACGTGCGTAATATGTAGAGGCAAGCCAACGTGTGCCCTAGCCACAGCAGGCTGCAGCCAACACGACGTTCAGATCTATGTATCGGAGTTGATAGTGATACTTACCTTTGTTCCCTTATAATAACTTGGTGACATAAGCACCGCAATTCTTTTTAACCGTCGTCGTTGGGATTTCTTCAGGAGTCCTTTGACTTGTACTATGCTTGGTTACCTTGTTTGCAGCCTGAGGTCCTTCATCATAAAGGATTTAATAGCAAGAACAAGATAGATAAGCATTTATGACCCTGTTCCGTCGGACCCTTCATTTGTTCGTTTTAGCATTTGCTTGGCATTGGAGCCCTGGCTGTTCAACTTCGATTTTCGGGTTTGCGCAGTCCCATCGAAGACTAGCGTCGTCATGCATGACAAGCCTTTTTTCCATCATTCTACTGTATCGAAATTTTCTGATGCTCAAGCATATCTATTAAACCACATTGAACTGGGGCCCATTGAATCTCTTGAATGTTTTAATAATCTAGTCACTCGTCCCCTCATACACAACTGTTTCCTTATCTATTTCTCTCCCCACATTCTCTCGGATCGCCCGCTGGCAAGTGTACCTCAATGGCTTCTCATACTGCATATTATGCCTCTCCTCGACGGTCAATCCCTTTGGGTGTGTGTTTTTGTTGTGATGTAGAGGATTCATGGAAGCTAAGTCCTGCACAGATGACGGTCTCGATGTTTGGTCTTCAACTACTAACCTGATGTCTGAAGTTTCCAAGAAACTCAGGTCTCAAAATTTGTTCCTCTCCCCCGGGCCGAGCACAAGAGGTATACCTATTTCTAATCAATGTCATTCGGAACATGTTCATGATACTGATGTTGTCGTGGGCTGGGATGGTCCCGATGATCCTGAGAATCCGCGAAACTGGACCAGAAAACGAAGATGGACCATAACGCTCGTTGTTAGCCTATTTACTTTCATTAGGTTCGTGCATTGTGCTAAGTACTATCTTGGTTCTCTTTGACCTCAATCGATTTTTAGCCCCGTAGCCTCTTCAATCTCTTCTCCAGCCTTGCCAGCAATTTCGGCAGATCTCAAGATACCCCGGGGTTCGATTCTCGAAAATATGTCACTCTCCATATTCGTACTTGCTTACGCTCTTGGAGTAAGTTGGAAAGCTCCTAGCGATTTCATCTTCTGATTTTTTGTTTTCGGTAGCCACTGATATGGGGACCTTTGTCCGAACTGTTTGGAAGGCTCGTCATTCTACAAGTATCCAATTTATGGTTTCTGGGTATGTAACTTCTCAGTCCGGCCATACATATCTTCTGATTGAATCTACTAGTTTTCAACACGCTGTGCTCAGCGGCTGAAACACCAACCCAAATGCTTGTCTTTCGTTTCCTTGCAGGGTTTGGCGGTGCTGCACCTCAATCGATAGGCGGAGCTGTAATTGGCGATCTTTGGTCACCTGAGGAACGCGCAATGGCAATGAGTGTATACTCATTAGCACCACTTATCGGACCTTCCACTGGTCCACTCATAGGGGGCTGGATCGCTCAATATGCACGATGGGAATGGGTCTTCTGGGCCGTCAGTATTGCTGATGCATGTTTGCAGATAGCTGGATTTGTAGGCATTTGCTCTCGTAATCCATACGATATATTCTGACTTTTGCATGACTGCAAGATTTTTCTGGAAGAAACTTACGCACCTCAGCTTCTCAAGGTGAGAGCTAGTGCAATGCGCAAAGCAACGGGCAACCCAAGGATTCGCTCCATCTTTGAGAGCGCTGACAGGCGCTGGACGACTGTCGTAGGGCATGGAATTGTTAAACCCATCGTATTCCTTGCAACTGAACCGATTGTACAAGTCTTTGGTCTCTATATGGCCGTACTCTATGGCGTGTTGTACTTGTGCTTGACAAGTTCGTATTTCGTCTCTCTCTAACAGATGTACAACGATTTATATTCTCCATAGCATTTGTTAGGCTCTACACACAGCGTTATCATCAGTCGATTGGAATTGCATGTCTCCATTACCTCGCTATAGCTCTAGGCTCCACTGGTAGGAACCCTTGTCCTAGTGGTGCAGTCGTTGATCTCTTTATTATACCTATAGTCGGGGGCCAGGTTGGGGCACAGATTTTAAATCACGTTTATCAAAAACTCAAGGCTAAGAATAACGGCATCGGCACCCCAGAAATGAGGTCTGTATGTGTACAACTATAGACGAAAGAAAAGGCTTACTTCTTGTATAGATTGCCTTTGCTTATGGTGTCAGCGACAACACTTCCAATTGGCTTACTGATCTACGGATGGGCATCACAAGCCCACCTCTTTTGGCTGGTCCCTGGTTAGCGTTAGGTGTCCAAGTTGGTTCTGACATGCTAAATTTGAAACAGATCTAGGCGTTTTCATTTTCTCCATCGGAATAGGTAAAGCCCAACTACAGCGAAATGTACACCAAGTTTGATTGACATAGGCGGCAACTGGACTTGCATGCAAACATATCTTGTTCGAGTCCTTGATTACTTGATCTTTCCGAATATTCATACACCCTACCTTCAGGTTGACAGCTACGCTTTACATGCTGCAAGTGCAATCGCAGGCGTTGTTTCTTTTCGAGCTTTCGCGGGTTTCGGGTTTCCATTATTCGCGGATAAGATGTATCGAATTCTGGGATACGGTGAGTGATCGGCTCTGGGTTGATCGCGTGTCTGCTGACCGTTATGAAGGTTGGGGGAATTCGGTCCTTGCCCTCGTCTGCTTGGTGATTGGGTGTCCAGCTCCGTTCGTGTTTTATAGGTATGGACCTAGACTGCGGGCATGGAGCAAGGCAGCGTCTGTTGAACAGTGACCGATGTATGCCATACTGGTTTGGCTCCTGGGCAGGCTACCAGAAGTTGTCAGTGAATCATCAAACGATCTCAATAATGCTGATGCATCTCATCCAGGAAATTATTTGTGACGACTTAGAATTCAATAATTTGAATAGTCCGTAGATAGTAGAGGCGATCGATATTAGAATGCGGATGACCATCATCTGGATGGGATCTCTGCTCTAGTAGAACTATTGATCTGGTTTATAGAACTGTCTTCCGTTTCGTTGCCATCGGACGTAGTCGATGTAATTACCCATAATGTTTATGCATATGATTTAGACTGCCTTGGTTTTTGATGCTAAATGATTCCATGCAATCTATTACCTATCTAGGTTATGGTGCAAGCTGACATCTTATACAGCACCTTTCTGCAGACTGACTCGGACTTACAGTTTCGAACACGCCCTTCATTCTGCTTGTAAAGCTGTGCCAGTTTTCATTGTGATGACTTCTAAGTAGTGCTTGGAGTGGCCCGGAGGCATTGGTAAATTACTTGTGTCTACCTGTGTCTACCGTGTATATCTGAGAGAATCTCGCTTCTCCGGAACCCGGCATTCCTGCTTGGAACCATGCAATGTGTCTATATTACGACACTTCACTGCCATTCAGGGCTATTTTGATCCGGATGCCTTTTGTCAAGCCTAATAATATAACTTATTGACATAAGCACCACTTACTACCAACTTACTACCGTCGTTGGCAGGTTTTGGATGTTATCAAGAGCCCTTTGACTCTGAGTCCCCCTTTGTTACCTTGTTTGCATGGCATCTGCCCTCGTCATACATAAAGGATGTAATATCAAGGACAAGATAGATAGTAAGCATTACAGCCGATATCACGTTGATAGGCCCTTTAGGCTTTAGTGACTTTCGTTGTTTATCAGTGATGGAACCCCGTGCCGACGAGCCGAATGCATACCTTCATATGTTCGTTTTATGTTCGTTTTACATACATTTGCTTGGCATTGGAGCTGTCAACTTCAACGAGCAGTTCAACCTTGCGCAATCCCTTCGAAGACTAACTAGCGACGTCACGACAAGCCTTTTTTCCATCATTCTACCATCTTGACGGTATCGAACTTGTTTCTGATGTCAAGCATATCAAGTAAACCACAATGAACTGGGCCGTTTGAATTTCTTGAATCTTAAAATCTAGTCACTCGTACACAACTGTTTATCCATAACTATTACCCCCACATTACCTTGGATCGCCCACTTCAATGATCCTACATACTGGATATTGTGCCTCTCCTCGACGGTCAACCCCTCCAGGTGTGTATTTCTGTTGTGATGTAGAGGTTTCATGGAAGCTAAGTCCTGGACAGATGACGGTCTTGATGTTTGCTCCTCATCTACTAATCTTATATCTAAGGTTCCCAAGAAACCCATAAACTTCTATGGTTCTATGATACGGTCTCAAAATCCGTTCCTCCCCCCGAGTAGAACAAGCACACCCATCTTTAATCAATGTCCTTCAGAACATGTTCATGATACTGACATCGTCGTGGGCTGGGATGGTCTCGATGATCCTGAGAATCCGCGAAACTGGGCCAGAAAACGAAAATGGACTATAACACTCGTTGTTAGCTTGTTTACTTTCATAAGGTTCGTGCATTGTCGTAATTGCTGTCTTGGTTCTCTTTGACCTTAATCGATTTTTTAGCCCCGTAGCCTCTTCAATCTCTTCTCCAGCCTTGCCAGCAATTTCGGCAGATCTCAAGATACCCCGGGGTTCGATCCTCGAAAATATGTCACTCTCCATATTCGTACTTGCTTACGCTCTTGGAGTAAGTTGGAAAGCTCCTAGCGATTTCATCTTCTGATTTTTTGTTTTCGGTAGCCACTGATATGGGGACCTTTGTCCGAACTGTTTGGAAGACTCGTCATACTACAAGCATCCAATTTATGGTTTTTGGGTATGCAACTTCATCGGACTGGGGAGCTATACACATCTTCTGATTAAATTTGCTAGTTTTCAACACGCTGTGCTCAGCGGCTGAAACACCAACCCAAATGCTTGTCTTTCGTTTCCTTGCAGGGTTTGGCGGTGCTGCACCTCAATCGATAGGCGGAGCTGTAATTGGCGATCTTTGGTCACCTGAGGAACGCGCAATGGCAATGAGTGTATATTCATTAGCACCACTTATCGGACCTTCCACTGGTCCACTCATAGGGGGCTGGATCGCTCAATATGCACGATGGGAATGGGTCTTTTGGACTGTTAGTATTGCTGATGCATGTTTGCAGATTGCGGGATTCGTAAGCATCAGCTCCTGTAATCTATACGATATATTCTGACTTTTGTATGACTGCAAGATTTTTCTGGAAGAAACTTACGCACCTCAGCTTCTCAAGGTGAGAGCCAGTGCGGTGCGCAAAGCTACAGGCAACCCAAGTATTCGCTCCATCTTTGAGCGCGCCGACATGCGGTGGACGACTGTCGTAGGGCATGGAATTGTTAAGCCTATCGTATTCCTTGCAACTGAACCGATTGTACAAGTCTTTGGTCTCTATATGGCCGTACTCTACGGCGTGCTATACTTGTGCTTAACAAGTTCGTATTTCGTCCTTCTCTAACAGATGTGTAACGATTCATCTCCCCTATAGCATTTGTTAGGCTTTATACACAACGTTATCATCAGTCGATCGGAATTGCATGTCTCCATTACCTCGCTATAGCTCTAGGCTCCACCGGTACGAGAACCTTTGTCTTAGTGGTGCAGTCGTTTATTTCTTTATGATACCTATAGTCGGGGGCCAGGTTGGGGCACATATTTTAAATCACGTTTATCAAAAACTCAAAGCTAAGAATAACGGCATTGGCACCCCAGAAATGAGGTCTATATTGTGTGCATCTCTGTAGACGAAAGGCTTACTTCTTTGTGTAGATTGCCTTTGCTTATGGTGTCAGCGACAACACTTCCAATTGGCTTGCTGATCTACGGATGGGCCTCACAAGCCCACCTTTTTTGGCTGGTTCCTGGTTAGCGTCAGGCTTTCTTGGTTTTAAGTAACTTGTGCTAAATTTTGAATAGATCTAGGCGTTTTCATTTTCTCCATCGGAATAGGTAAAGTCCAACTGGAACAAACGTACAGCAAGTCTAATTGACATAGGCGGCAACTGGACTTGCATGCAGACATATCTTGTACAAGTCCTTGATTGCTTAATTTTTCCGAGTATTCACACACCCCATGTTTAGGTTGATAGCTACGCCTTACATGCTGCAAGTGCAATCGCAGGCGTTGTTTCTTTTCGAGCTTTCGCAGGTTTTGCGTTTCCATTATTCGCGGATAAGATGTATCAAATTCTGGGATATGGTGAGTGACCGGCTCTGGGTTGATTGTATGTCCGCTGACTGTTAACAAGGTTGGGGGAATTCAGTCCTTGCCCTCGTCTGCTTGGTGATTGGGTGTCCAGCTCCGTTCGTGTTTTATAGGTATGGGCCTAGGCTGCGGGCATGGAGCAAGGCAGCGTCTGTTGAACAGTGACCGATGTATGCCATACTGGTTCGACTCCTGGGCATACCAGAAGTGTCAGTGAATCATCACCTCTTTCACAGACAAAGTAAATAATGCTGATACATCTCATCTAGGAAATCTTTTTGGACAACTTAGAATTCAATAACTTGAATAAACCGTAGGTAGTAGAGGCGATTGATATTAGAAATGCAGATGGATGGGACCTCTGGTCTAGTAGAACTATCGGTCTAGTTTATAGCGCTGTCTTTTCCCATTACACATAATGTTTATGCTTTGAACTGCCTCGGTTTTTAGATGCTAAATGATTCCGTGTTAATCTATTACTGACATACGATCTAGGTTATAATAGGGGATAATGCAAGCTACACGACGTGTTACAAATGATACAAGATACGGACTGCGTCCAATAAAAACCGTCTATGGGGGAATCATAAAAAGGATGTTGCACCGTCGATGAGAAAAGAGAGATATAATAAAAAATGATCATCAAAAAAGTCACATACTGTTATACCAATGCTTCCCTGACATAAAATTCCCTTGCAGCCAACAACAACCGAATCTGCTCAGCCATCCACATCCCCTCAACCTCCTTCTTCACCTTCTCCCTCATCTCATGCTTCACACTTTTAACCGTTATCGTAAACGCAGCCGAAATCGGGCGATGGTCCGAAACATTCGCCTCGTATCGCTGATAATGCAACTGGCGAACCCGGCTTGGATCACGGGTCCTCCACAACACACGATCGCACCATGCAGGTGAACGGCGTTTCTCCGACGTATCATACTCATCTGAAAACGGGTCGTACTTGTACGTCGGCATGAAGGTGATTGGACCCTCTGAAAAGTCACGGAATCGGCAAGCACGATTGTACTTCATCTCGCGTAGGAGTTGATCATGGCTCAATAGCGTGGCGAGGTCATTCGTGCGGACGGCATTGACGATGGCTTCTCGGCGGTGGTCGACCCGGTAATTCATGTCCCCGTTGACCTGCGTTACCAGTAAGCGAACGTTTCTGAAGACTTCGTAAGCCACCTACGAAGACTATTTCGTGGTCAAGGACCATCGATCCGTCGCCTCCTCCAATGTAGGCGACAGGGAGGTCTGTCTCTGGAAACACAGACTTCTCTTCCAGCATCCCAGCAACATCGGCGTTTCGTTGGCGGACGTGGTTCTGACCAGCAGCAAGATGACAATTGATGAGGCATATGGAAGAATCATCAAGGACAAAGCGCGCAACGATACCGCCCTAAACATCAACGTCAACACACAACATGAAATACATGCTTCCCAAACTCAACATACCTTATTCCCATACCTCCCTCCCATCCCTCTCTTAACTGTAGTAATAGCAATATCCCTCAACGACATACGTTCCGTATGCTTCACAAACACACACGTAAACAGCCCAACGAGGCTTTCAGTATGGACCACCGTGTACGGCACATCTGGGGGCATTGCTTGACGCATCACATTCACCAACCGATCATGCCACCTCTTGTATGCGCCAGTAACCTTGTCCGAAAGTCCACCCTCCTGCCCCTTCTTAGAGCCGAGCAACACGTTCTTGGCGGCCATCCTCCGGCTTTCCAAGTCAATAACCTCTTGGAAGCCGAAAGACACGATATCGGGTGAGTCGACGCTGTGGAGGGCGTCGGTTAAGAAGTTGATGTTAGCTGGGTCCCCAGTGAGCGAATCTGGTCTTGCCGAATCACAGTTCCACGACACGAGCAGCACGGTCAACTCCCTAAAGTTGCTGAACGACTTCTCCCTTTTCAACAGGTCTTCCTCTGTTGAAATCATGATAATCAGCACACGAGGCATCTAAAAGGGCTGCCAAAGAAACTAGGACTCACCAACCCAGTCCAAGCCAAGCAAACCATCCCAAAAATGCACTAACTGATCCCTACCAACACTAAGCACACACAACCTGCCCGTCTTCTCAATCCCCATCACATCAACCGCCAACTTCATCACCGGCAGCCCATCGTGCGCATTCCAGCAATTCGTCACGACCCACGGCTTCTGCGTCGTATCATACACAGAAATCAAGCCGCTCCGCCCACCAGCCCACAGCCTGTCATTCACGCCCTCCAAACACAACACATCTGACGTCGACACTTTCATCACCTCCACACACCTCGGGAACCCATCGTCCCCAGCAATCAGCCATACACTAACGAACCCCTCCTCATGGCCGATGTACACATAATCCGGCTGCAAAGGGATGATTGTAGCCGATGTCACTGCGCCAACATGCTCTGTTGGCATCACAGTCTTCATCACGCTTCCTAGTTTGAACACATCATACACCCGCAACACAGGCACCTTCATCGCTGCGGCACCACC
>QLOJ01001132.1:9670-21541 GCA_003313625.1 Tricholoma saponaceum
GGTAGTTGGGTGGCAGCATTGTGGATGGTGGTGATGGTGTAGTGAGGTGGCAGTCACGTGTCACGGTGTGATGATGATGAGTGGTGGCAACAGGATTCCGGTTAATCTGGCTGGAATAGCCTGGAATGAGTCCATGTAGATTCCGGGGATTCCAGGGATAAAATTCACCCCCAGTCCGATCGGAATTACATAGTATATGGAAAAATATATGTAAATGGATGTCCCAGAATTCCAGAAATTCCGATCGGATTCTGGATTCCGACTGGAATCTGACCGGAATATGTGGCTTAGTGTAATGTACTCCACAACAGCTTGCACATCTATTCATCCTCCATGTCTTCTCTAAACACGGAGTTCCTTCTCATGTCACTTGTGACCGGGGCTCCGAGTTCATCTCCCACTTCTTCCGCTCTCTAGGTCAAGCCCTAGACATGAAGATTCACTTCACTTCTGGTTATCACCCGGAAGGCGACAGACAGACTGAAAGGCTCAATCAAACCCTTGAGCAATACCTTCAGATTTTCTGTAACTACCAGCAAGACAACTGGTCCGGACTCCTTCCTCTCAGTGAATTTGCCTACAACAATGCTCCCGCAGCCTCCACCAGTGTTTCCCCATTCTTTGCCAACAAAGGTTATCATCCTAATATCACTGTTTACCCTGAGCGCAAGTTAGCTTCTCGATGCGCTCATGAATATGTGGTTGACCTGGACGAACTTCATGCAGAACTCCGACATCAACTTTCCAAGGCCCAGAAACGTTATCAAGGGCCTGCGGACCACCATCAGTCTTGGTCTCCTGACTTAAAAGTTGGAGAAAAAGCATTTGTTAAAGCAGAACACTTCCGGACTACCCGACCCTCTAAGAAACACTCTGACAAAAACTATGGTCCTTATGAAATCATTGCACGACCTGGCACTCATTCAGTTACCTTATGGCTCCCTGATCATCTCTGTGCAGTACACCCGGTTTTCCACTTATCCCAGTTAGAACTGGAAACTCCGAACACTATCCCTAATCGTATTCAGCCACCTCCCCCACCGATTGAAATTGAAGATGAACTAGAGTATGAAATCTCCAAAATACTCGACTCCAAAATCGACAATCGACGACGTTGCAGGTTACTATATTATGTCTGCTGGGAAGGTTATCAAGGGACTGATGAAGAAACCTCATGGTTACCAGCTACCGAACTAGATCATGCAAAGGAACTTGTTTCGGACTTCCACACTCAGTATCCGAATAAACCCGGTCCACTTCCATTATAATTGACTCACTTAAACTTACTACCATGTTAAGAACCCAGACAAAAGACATTCATTTCTACAAAACAAAAGATATGTATAAAAACAAAACGTTTTGAAGGGGCAAAGGCTTCGGACCCCGCATGGAACCCGCTCAACTACTCCTCTCCTTCCTTCTCCTTCTCAACCTCCTTTTCACCCTCCTCATCTTTCTCTCCCTCTTCCTCAACATTCTCCTCCACCTTCTCCCACATGAACCTCCCCATCTCCACCAACCATGACTTGTACCCCTCAAATTGTGACTCCTCTGCCTCCAACTCTGCTAACTCCTCCTGACTGATCTCCACCTCCGCCTCACTATCTTCCTCAGACACCATCGGAAATCCAAAAGTGCAGTCTTCAACTGCTGCTGTGATCTCGACCAACTCCTCCTTGATCTCCCTCAAAACTTTGACTATCTCAGTCAAAGCCCCCGTGATCTCCACGGTCCCCAACGACCACCCTTGGACTTCCGACTCGGCCCCACCTTGGCCCCAAACCACAAGACTCCCTCGCACCTTTGCTTTGCCTTAGCGCAGGGCGCGCACGAGAGGGCCTTTTACCCTTACTCTTGATGCAAATATGTCCCCCATTCCTACAACTAGAAGAACCATTAGCAAAGGCAACAAAGAAATCAATTAAATACTCACCACCAACATGCAGATGCAGCGGGCTCTGTCAGCATGTCCTTGTCTGCCTCCACCGCCTTTGCCTTGCCTTTCTTCTTCACCGGACCTCCGCTCCCCTCTGCCCCCTCTGACAAAGTGGCCTCCACTGCCTTCTGCTTCTTTAACTCTTTCTTTGCCGCCTTTTTCTCAATGGCCAAACGCTCCTCCTCTGCTTTTCTAGCAGCCTCGGCTGCCTGCTCCTCCTCCTCTGCTGCGGCCTTCAACAATGCCTCCTCCTGCTCCTCGAGAAGTTTCTTTTGAGCCTGAAAGGCGGCCAAGCAAGCGGCGGCAGATGATCCTGACATAGCGGTGATATTGGTGGTGGTGGTGGTTGTGGATGAAGTAGCAGTTGAACTTCAAACTTCCGACTTCGAAAATTTATTCCCATCAAATTCCCTTATCCGGACTTCAACCTTCACGTGCCTTGTAGGCTCGGCACTAAGGGGGGAAATACTGTTACATCCCGTTCCAGCAACTTGGACTTCCATCGGATCTCCGACGTTTCTCTGCCGATATTACTTAGTGAAACTTAGCATAGCATTGGTCTCTTAGTTATGAACTTATATTACGTTACCTTCGAGATGACACCGTTACTAGCTACTGCCTCGGACATAGCCTGGACTCCTTAGTTACTGTCGGTATCTGATCTAACTCTGCCCACTAGTATAAAACCTAGCTACTTTCGTTTGTATTCTTCAGTTTGTAAATCAACCAAGTTTACCCATCTCAACCTCTTGTCATTCCCTCTGTCTTTCAGACTTCCCTCAGAACTCCGATACAACTTCAGATTATTATCTCCTCTGTCTTTTGGACTTCCATCAGAACTCCAATATATCTTCTGTTTACCTCTGTCAAGAAATTAGGACACTTGACAAGGTGAAGGGCGCAACTTCTTATAAGTTGAAGCCAAGTCCTTTCTGATACCCTGTCGGACTTCCTGATATTTCCCCGATGGACATCTGCCCTCGAGTTCAGTACTTAACATTCATTCAAGAAAGTCAGGACCTTGTTTACTTTCCAGGGACTCGATGCCTTTCTAGCAGAAAACCAGGAATGCAAGTTGTCTGCTTGGCATTACTATCAGAAACTTCGGAGATTTACATCTGGTCGTTTCCTCACATCGTCCCAGATAGATACAGGGAACTGTTAAGATGTACAAGGCAATACCAAAATATCAAGCACCTGAAGTGGCATGGCTTCGGTCATGATGTTCGACCACCAGGCCTTGGAGAGCTTGCAGTTCAGTGCCCAGCATGCCCTCAACCAGGTGTAAATATTCCTGAAAACTGGGAGGAGGACGATGATCAGTAAGTCAATTCTGCCTTTCAGGAAAATCTTGACATGTGATTGTTGCAGATGGGTATACACACATTCATTTGCAATCAACAGCAACTTTACCGCATCACACCGACGTCAAAAATGTCCTGAAGACGATGTTCCGTTAACCAATGGACAATCATTCATGACCGAGAGCTCCTCATATAAGAAGCACGAAGGTTGCAATGGAATCGAAGTGATAGCCTTGTACTTGTAATGAGTTCAAGGCAGAAACGAGTTGAAAGATCAATGTTGCTGGATGTGATGCCACTGGGATAGGCTCAGTGGTTTGCCTTTGGAATGGATTTTTTGTTCCCGAAGCTACAGTTGACTTCCAGAAAGGAGAACAGTATGTGCATACCCATTTCTTTTCAATCTTTCACCAATGCGATGATTTCTATTTAGACAAAAGAATATTGACTATGCCATTTGTAAGGCTTTGAACGGAAGGAGTATGAAAGGAATTAAACAAAGTCTATTGGTATATGACATTTTTTGTCAGTGGTGGATCAATTTCTGGTTACGGGTCAAACATTTGCCATACCTATCCATTCCGGAAGGCATGAAATTGATTGGAGGAATAGGAGACTTCCATGTGAAGGGGCATATCATCAACTGCTTCGCAAGGTGGACTTTGTTATTCATCATAGGATCGGGTGTAATTGATGGTGAAATTCTGGAGACTCTGTGGTCGGTGCTGAATGAGACCTCCCAGAGTGCTAAAGGGTCAACACTGGCCCATTGGAGCGAAATTCTTGACGATCACATGAATCATTCCAACTGGAAAAAACTGATTGGGATGGGTATAGTCTGTCATTGCCAGTTTTCCAATCTCACTGAACCCAAATTCTCTTAGTATCTACTTTGACTCGAAAGCTAAAGAGGGCCAACAAGTTGCTTCAGTCATCTGAAGAGGCATATCAGAAACTTACTGATTCAGCTTCAAAGGTAGACCTCGAAGCATGGTCTAGGGGTGAGCAGAGGGCACAAAAGAATTGAGAGCGGGACTTCAAAAGTATGGACTATTTCACATTAAAAATGAATACAGGTGAGATTGGCAGTAAACTATTTACTAAATGCAAACTAACAATCGATTGACCTTAGCCCCAGGAAAAGCGGAAATACAACTACAGCTAACGAATGAAGAAATGTTTTCTGGAAAGGCAGGGATGATTGATTTTCTGACACAAGGCATCCGAATACAAGAAGCCCAGTATGTTGTCATTATTTCACTAAGAGATAACTGGTGACGTTTCTTTGATAGATTAGCATTACAGAGCTACTTGAGACAAGTTGGTCCCAAACCAACTGTGAACAAACAAATTGATATTACAAAACGATGAAGTAAACTGCTCAACAGGATTATGGAACATCAAAGACATGCTAATCGGCTACTGAGCAACGATTGTTTACTTGAGGCCAACTATGGATATGAACCTACTGAACGATTCAAAGTAGGAAATGATGGTGAAATTGAACTGCACACAGCCAATTCCGATTCCGATCCATTTCTCAGTACTGATAAATTGCCCCTGCCAGAGACATATCACATCATAATGCCATCATTGATGGAACGAAGGAATGAAAGCAACTTCTTGGAAGCAGTCTGATTGGAGGAAAGGCTAAGGGCAGAACAATGCAACAATTGTTTGCAAGGTGTGCGGCTAGCATTGGGAAAGAAAGCATTTCTATTCCAGGCAAAAATTAGAGAAAAGGGTCCAAAGACAGGAAAAACGAAGTCATGGGATGGGATTCATGCAGTGGGTCAGTCACTTCGGTTGCATGCCCAAACATACAGGTCGGCACAAGAGGCTATCATAGCTTTGCATGGTTCAGCTGAGCTTCTTGCCCATTATCAAGACTTGAAGACTGAACATCTGAAGACCAGTACCACTTTATTGGATCCGAAGCTCTCCGGTTGGAAACATGCTGAATTACCTTGGTTTTGGTATTTGGACGTTGCAGGAGATAGCAACTCCTCTGATCACATGAAAGAATGTAGGTGTCAAGCGATCAATATAAGAAGCCTTTTATGCTAACTGGTTTCAATTCAAGTTCACAGAGTGAATTGGCTGAGGGCAAAGGCTGCCTTTGATCATGCATCAGAGGAGAATATCTTGGTAAATCATGAAATGAAATGGACGGTCAACTACTTCCAACATCAGGCTAGATGTTGGGAGGAGCGGAAGAGGGCAGCCACATCTTATGGTCATATTGTCTATGCGGCTAGACAAGCAGGAATGTGGGACAGATTTGCTAGTTCTGCTAAAGTATCCTTCACTGCTGTTGGAGTTGAAATAAAATAAATTTCGAGGATCCTGTTTTCTTTGGGTGAATTAGTCCCCAGTATCACTATCCTGTCCATTGTCATAGTACTATATATATAAGCAACCAAATTCTGTACCTCATCTGTATATATATCTATTCATAGCCATCCATTGGTCATCCATGGGTTATCAGTTGTAGTTAAATAATTAATGGTATACTGCTGATCTGGACATGTCATCTGTACCATGATTAATATTCATACCTTACCCCATCATCTGCATCTGTAGTGATCAGATTCCATAATCAGCAAATTCCGTAGTCATCCATACTGCACCGTCCATACCATAAGTTAGTCATCCGTATCCATAGTCAGCCAATTCTGTAGTCAGCCATTCTGTTGTTTTCAGCTGTTCCGATGTTTTCATCCGTACCGCATTCATCCATACCACATCATCCATACCGTAGTTAGTCATCCATATTCGTAGTCAGCCGCTTCCATAGTCAGCCGTTCCGTTGTTTTCAGCTGTTCTGATGTTTTCATCTGTACCACATTCATCCATACCTCATTCATCTATCTGTACCGCATCATCTGTACCGTAGTTAGTCATCTGTACCATAGTTAGTCATCTGTACCGTAGTTAGTCATCCATACCACATCATCCATACCATAGTTAGTCATCTGTACCGCATCTTCCGTACTGTAGTTAGTCATCTGTATCCATAGTCAGCTGCTTCCATAGTCAGCCATTCCAATGTTTTCATCTGTACCGCATTCATCTATCTACCTTAGTTAGTCATCTGTACCGCAGCTTCTGTACCTTACGTAGTTAGTCATCCGTATCCATAGTCAGCCGATTCCTTAGTCAGCTGTTCTGTTTGGTATATGTTAACCTTGTCCATCCTTTATTTATTATGACCATACTAGATTTCTTGTCTTTATCTGAGCATCCAATGAATGAAACGTCAAGTCCTTTGAGTTTGTAAAGTAAAGTAGTGGGAAAGGAAGGCTAAACGATACTATATTTTGCCAACGTCATCCAACTGGGTGAGTCAATCCCCATTCTGCTGTGTACATTGTCCCTCATATACTGGGCGATGCATATTCTGTTTCCTTCTGGCTCCTGTATTCCATGCGGACAAGTTTCCCCAACAGAGCAACTGTTGTACCAGACTTGTAGTTGAATTCCAACCCGAGATTGTAAAGTTTTAACCGACAAGCGGAATATGGACTGATGGTTGTCAAGAAATTGTACCATGGGCCTTGAGAAAAATTGTCCTGGTGGAGCGGAGTGAGACAATTGCTGATAAGCCCATACCCAGAGAAAGGGGAAGTCCAGAATTTTAATACCTCAAGCACTGCCTCACCCTCTTTAACAACTTCGGGATGATTGACAATCTCCTCAAATACCTTCCGGCCAGCATGATAAAGCTCAGGATTGGCAATGATAAGAAATGAACCAATGACAGCCAAGGATTCCGCTGTTTCTATGAGCCAGGCTTGAGTACTGGGCTTAATTTTTCCAGGTTTCAGAGTTGCGGATATTTCGAGGGGATAATCCCTTGTCTGCAGCAAATCTGAAGTTAGAACTTGCATTATGATTTAACACTACAACATACATCTTTAGCTTGCTGGAACCATGCAGGTGAAAGATTGATGTTGCCTGGTTGAGGTATACAATCAGATGGATCCTTGAAATACTGGGGATCTGACCACCAGCCGCTGCTATCAGGTGATAATGAGCCTTGGAAGGACTCATTCGCATTGCAAGCTGCCCTCCAGATCTGAACCTTTGCAAGCCATCTTTGTTACAAGTGATGCAACAATTGAATGATCTGTACCTGTCTTGCACTTGTCAAGGCACCAGGTAGATACCACACCACTATCTTCCCATACTGGTCAACCACGGTTGTTGGTTCAGTGATAAGGAGATCTTTGTAGGTATCGTACAGGATACCTTGTATTGAGTCTCTCCTCATCAGCTTCATTCTGTCCTGATGGTTTCTTTGATAGTGCGGAATCATATCTTTGCACATCCCATTCCTTCAATGTAACTAGTAATGTATTGATTGAGATTTAAGTTTTACATTGGGTTCTAAATAGGACATTACCTCGGTTGAGATATGCTTTTGCAGCTTGAGATGCAAGCAGTTCACAGTCAGTTACCAGTTCAGCTGAGAGTTCCAGGCTCGGAAGAGGTCCAGGATCTGCTTGGCTAAATAATGGAAGGAACAAGCTGTGGTGAACTGATCCGGTTGAGGCTACAATGTTGCACATGGTTTTGATGTACCATTGGAACTGCTGTTGAACATAGTTTGCTAGCTTATCAGTGAGGAAGAAAGGCGAGTCTGGAGGTAGCATAGTTATATAGAATGAAAGTTAGGTTGGCAGCAGGAAGTTTCATGTGATTACAAATAGGAAGGAAATATCTAAATTAGTAACCTGCAGAAGGCAAATTTCATGGGACATAAAACCCAAGTTCAGTCATACTGCTGTGAGTCCTCTATTCTGTCACCAAGCAGTTGTGATCTGATTGAAGCTAGGATTGACTGCGCTCCTTCGAGGGCTTGTGTGGTTGCTTCTAAATCAGGAATGATATCTCTATTAAGTGGAGGTAGCCATTGACGGTGATGGGACCATCCATTCTGAAAACTTTAAGATATATAAGTGAGAGAGATAGATATCAAGACGTACATTTAGCTCGAATGTTGTTAATGCTTCTTCAACTGATCTTCTCCAGCAGATCTCATGAGGTTTTACTGTCCAGGGAAAATGGATAGGTCCCGGTCGGGTGGGATCCCTTTCACCATCATGACGAAGATCTACTTGGAGCAAATGCTGAAGCATTTCTTGTGGGTCGTCATACGTTTTGAGGATGTCGTATGTCCAAAGGTAGAATTCAGGACATATAATCCAGAAGTTGTGTATGTAGCATCTTCTGGCATACTTGGCCCCAGTGGTCTGAATGAAAATCAAGTCAGTAAATGGATGTAATAGTAAGATCATTATTATAACCGGATTGTTACCATTTCAGTTATTATAGTGTCAAGAAATTCTGTGATGGTGATAGAAGTGTCATTCAAAGATGGTGCTTGAAGGAGCAAACATCAGATACAGGCAACGAGAAGATCAGAAAATATCTGAGCTGACTGGGTGGTGTCAAATGGGAAGGACTCAATGCCTTGTCTTAGAAAGGGAGGAAGTATAGTCCAATCAACCATTTGTAGTTCAAATTGGATATCCATGGTACAAGTTGTGGTAGGTTGAAATTAAGGTTGTTCAGATAATACCCTCTAAGTCACATGGGCTCCAAGTCATTTATTGATAATTCATCATTTACATTGTCATATGCCGGATTGGCCAAATACTCATGCATGATGTCATTAACGGTGGAGTTAAGATGGTTTAATGCCAATATGGAATTGAGATGGGCAACAAGGGCATCGTTCTGGAGCCTCATTTCGAAGGTTGGAGGGACGACATATCTGTATTTGTCTCTGATCTGAGGATGTGGTCTTGTCAATCAGATTCTGGTGACTGCCAGTTATGAATTGTTGGTATGCTTACCTGTTTGATGAAGCTCAGCAATCCATTACTTAAATCCAATTGCTCCACGTCCATTGATGGGTTTATCCACCAGGGATCACAGTATTCATCAACAATCCGAGATGGGTCAGCCGTGGGACATGTATAGTTGATTTTGGATAGAGCATCCTTCAACTGCGGGATGCTTTGAAATGTCATCCATTGTAGTTGATGGATATTTTTAAAGAATGGGGGAAGAAAATAGTACTGTTTTGTCATAATGGATCCACCAAGAAAGACCTCAGCAGCATCCTGCACATCAGATATCATCCATCAGTTAACATGCTGACAGCAGATTTAATAAACAACATACCATTTCCACCCTTATTCTGAATAGCCATACTTTATAATAATCCTCTGGGCCTGATTTTCTACGATCAGAAGTTGCCTCCTTACAAGCAGCTCTAGCTCGAGAAGTGAGGAGGTTGAGAAACGAATGAGTTGACGGTATGGACTCTGTATCTGTGGCCATGAGTTAATGATGTTTGAAGTTGGTTGCAAGATGTTTGATCATATTCCGGTTCTGGCATTCGAGTTGCCTATCTGGTCATCTGCTCCATTGCCTTTTTTTTACAATAACCGTCCCACTGATTTTCCATTCATAGACTGAAGTATATTTTGACAGTAGGATTATAAGCTTTGAAGATTCCCTCTATTGAATGGATCTGAGATATAAATATACTGTTTGAATGTTACAAGTTTCTCATGTTCTTTCGCTTGATGTTTGGTTGAATATCCTTCCCCATGCATGATAACTAATGCATCTCCTGTGACTATTATCTATGGTATGGGTATCTATCTGGGTATGGTTGACTATGGACGGTATGGGTGACTACGTACGGTATGGATGGTGGGGATGACAGGTATGATCATTATGGCTGAGAGCAAGTCTGACTAAATAAAGACCAAGCAGAATGAGTTAATCCATTTATTTGGTACGGATGAGTCAGTAACAACGACTGTGGTACAGGTGACTTATGGTATGGGTGACTCCGGATGAGTGATGGGTACGGATGACTATGGTACGGATGACTACGGCATGGATGACCACGGTACGGATGACTACGGTATGGATGACTACGGTATGGATGAAGACAGTAAGTAATGATATGGATGACTTGGTACAGATGCCCATTGGGCAAAGATGGACTGGAATGGATGACATTGGGTATCTCATTTACTCCTATTTTTGAAGCACTGTCCAGATTATCACATATGCCCTGTCCTAGAGGCCCATCCCATCACCCTTGGGCAGATGCTTGTCAGATTACCATATGGGCCCACCCATTACCCAAGGTCTAATGTCCTGGGAGACAAGCCATGGGCCTATCCCATCATCCATGGTCTGTTGTACTGGCAGATTATGCTATGGGCCCACTCTATTTGTATGGTTCGTGTAAATATAAAGAGCCCACCCTTCTAACATGGTCTGTTGTACTGGCAGATTATGCTATAGGCCCACTCTATTTGTATGGTTCATGTGAATATAATGAGCCCACCCTTCTAACATGAGCTATGACATCCCATGGGCCCATGTTAGCTGGCTCATCACAGCTGGGCAATAGCCATCATCATCTGGCCCATGTATACTGAGTGAAATACACTGAATGCCCTGCACTTCAGATGATTAAGCATAATATCATTATGTGAAATATGGCATCATCAAGATAACCCTTTGGTATTTTTATCATCATTACATACACTTTGAATGATTAAGCATAATATCATTATGTGAAATATGGCATCATCAAGATAACACTTTAGTATTTTTATCATCATTACACATACTCTGAATGATTGATCAAAGTTTGAAAAGGACTTTGACAAGATAAATTAGGTGGATTTATGCAAGGCATCTGGAATCATATTAAAGTTGAAAGAGAATAGAGACAGTAAATGAAAGTGGTAATATTGTAAGAGTGATGCAAGACACAGCTCAGCTCTATACACTGGCTGCACAGCAGGATACTTCTGAGAAGGTATTGTGGAAGTATTGTGGAAGTACTCTTAATACTGTCATCATACTCACCAAGGGATATTTTGACAGTATGCATACTAATCTAGAATACTTCTTCAGTACCTTCAGTACTGTCAAAATACTTCCATTGAAGTATGTTGACAGTATTAGGAATAATTTCAGGATACTTTCACAATAATTCTCAGGCAGTATTGTGTCTTGCATCCAGTGATACTCAGAGAGTGGTAGAAAGTCTGAGGGCTGTATCTGAGTCACATACTATAGTAACTCTAACCTGTATAGTATGGACTGGCCCATGGTGCATTTAGAGCAATTACACTGAACCAGCCAATGTGGGCCCATGGCTTCCTAATGACCCATATAGTAAGTGTGGGCCCACCACACCAAGATAAGGGCCTCAGGGATGGATGGGCCAAGCATCCCTATATATGTTGGCCATACTATATATAGACCTACTTATGTAATTGAATCAAGCATATTTAGAAATACTTTCCTAATTAGGTAAATGACTAACACTTTTGAAGGATCAGATTTCTTCTTCTGTGCTATATATAGACTATACCCTTTCAATTACCAGAAACCTGTGCAACCAGACACATATACAACCAGACACATATACAACCAGACACATATACAACCGGACACATATACAACCAGACACATATACAACCGGACACATATACAACCAGACACATATGCAACTGGACACATATGCAACTGGACACATATGCAACTGGAACAGCAGGAGCAACTACTAATTAGAGAATAGTAGGG
>QLOJ01001136.1:0-10451 GCA_003313625.1 Tricholoma saponaceum
GTTGGATCGCAACGGCTGCGAAGTGGGGTTTTGGCACTGGGCGGTTATCTACATAGAAGCAGGTGCTTCTCAAAAAAAAAACTTTAAGCAGATCAACCGGAGAAAAGACACACCACGCTCGTTGACAACAGGTTTGTTCTCGATGTTCTTCGTGCGAACAGCGAAGCTGGTGATATATATATGTTAGTACCGCTTAACAACGCATCGATCCGATGAAAGTGGGACGACAACGTACTTGAGGGTATTGAGCGTATCTTGTCTAAACTTGTTTCCGGGTGCTAGGTTACAGATCAGCAGGCCAACCGAAGATCCTCCAAGCGCGTCTTGTAGGATTCGCGTAAGTTTCGAATTTCGATATGGTATCCTTGACTATGAAAGGGTTAGGTGAGTGATTGGAACGAAATTTACCCCAGAGACATACTGCGCCTGTGTTGAGAGCATGAACCACTTGACCAAGTACGCTGAGGGATTTGTTGATTGCTGAAGACTCGGCCATACGAGAGGGGTCGTTGCCGGTGAGCTGGACAGAGAGGTTGGTTGAGTATCGTTCGGCCATTGTCGGAATACAGATTACTGACCTTGTTGTTCTCAGAACCAGCGAGGTCGACGAGGTTGATTTTCCCTGTAAGAGCTGCACAGAAGTTAACTCAGCAAAAGACAATAAACGGGTATATTCCGAACTCTTATTTTCCCTAGGGTCTATCATTCTAATTTCGATGGTCAGGACGGCATGCGAGCGAGAAGATGCGCGGTTCAGGTTTGTTGCGCCAACAGAGCGATTTTTCGTAGCTTGACTGCGAAAAAGTTCAACGAACAAATAATAAGAGTGATTCGGTAAACAAGGTACGCACTTGTAGATTTCATCAAACTCTTCAACGGAGGAGATCTCCTCTGAGCTAAGGTTGGCCACAAACACCATACCAGCATCGTTCTCGCGAACGGGGAGTTTGGGGGCCTGGAATTGGAGAATGTCAATCCAGGTCAAAGTTGTGCATATGAACGGGACGAACATTATCTCGTGGCACGAGAAGATCGTAAACGTCATCTTTGTAGATTTCCATATATGAAACAGATAGAGAAACATGAAACTTGTTGTATTGGTCCTTCTTCTCGAAGATGGCCTATTTACGACAGGATTAGGTCAAGGAAGTGTAATAATTGGTTGGACTTACTTTAACAACGCGAGGGATAACTCCTGGATCCGACTTGGTTCCTTGCATGGTATGTGTTTTGCCAGACGATGTAACACCATACGCGAAAATAGTTACTGTCTATGTGAAGGTGAGCAAGCAGGAACAACAAACCATGAAGTAAAAGTTCACTTACAATACCATTAAAAACTACGTCGATCATAGGACGCACATCGTTCTGGAAGATCTCTTCTTGGGTTGATGATTCGTCGTAGCAACTCGTGAAACTGGGAGTTCCATTAGTCATACCACTATTCCACAAAGACACCGTATACACGCACGGAAATTTGAACAACGTCGTAGGATCTCTTGGGTTTGCTACACTAATGTAACTGCCAGTGGCACTCGAACTTGATGACGATGATGCTCCAGTCTCGTCGGAGACGTGGCAGATTTGTACAGCCTTGTCGTCGATCTCGCCAGAAAGCCTTGGTCGTAGTCTTGCTGCAATCTTGACTTTGGCGGTGGCCATGATGGGGAAAATGGAAAAGCGACGGATCGCCCAGCGAGGTTTTGGTTCAAGTTTGCTTATGTTAGTAACTGTTAAGGTTACTGTGTTTAGTCGCGTCAGGTCACATGGTCGCGCCCGTTACGTAATCTCGATCTGATGGACCTTGAATCTGCGGTGGTGCTCTCTTTGTACATTCCAGACTCGGATACGACAATTCACACAATCTAGAGACTTGTAGCTTCAGCCTTCAACCTTCACAGGTCATGAATGATCATAGATTTGTCATATACATAATGCATCGTCCTCGCCTTCTCACGTCTTGCGAATCAGATTTCAATCGGCATTGGCGGTGCAGTTGAAAGTCAGATTATGCTGTTGATGTAGGCTCGTAACTCCCTCGTACAGGTATGAGCGAGCGTCGATATACATCGACGCTTGCCCATGTACTAGGGATCGGTCACTGGTCTACTGTGGATGCTTACAGAGGCAGAGGAGCACACAGACAGCCTGAACGAACCTATTGGTTTCTGTGAGTAACTGACATCACCCCTCCATACTCGGGTCTCGAGCACGCGCCAGTCCTATCACTCTTACTTTCCATCGTCGTTGGTAGTGCAGTGATCGTTATGGTTGCTTCCACCGCCAACGTCACACAATACAACTTCATCCTTATTAGCGGTGAGATATCTTCGTTTACTCACCGAGAACAGATGCACTAATTTCAAAAATCACAGATGGTATGTTGGGCAATATTACTCTAGACTGTATGATGTCCTAGTCCTTGAAGTAGTTCTGACACTTCCTTAATCGCCGTGGGGCAGTTCTAATTTCAAGTCTCCAACTTCAGCAAGGATGATGTTTTTGATCCAGAAATCCCTTCTCGCGTACGCAGATGACACCTAAAACTTGTGGGAATGGAGTTACACCACCGTTCAAGGCGTGGGACTGGGTGGACAAGGCATTGCCTGTCCATGTGAATGTATTTTAGGCAGATCCAGTACAGTCAGTAAGTTGCCCTCACTGTGCTCGCCATTGATCACACTTAGTAAATTCAATCCTGATATTCATAGATTCGATCGCGTGACTCTTGCCACCACCAATACGCTGATGGGACGCATCAGCTCGCAGGTGTTCATCAGTTGACTATAACGAGAGAAATTGAATTAGGATTGGTGAATATTATCCCTCTTTACAAGCACGATGGCACAAGTCTTGATAATACTCCCATTTGTCAGGGTTGCAGTTGCCAATACCCTGAGCCCTTCGACATCTTACCTTGCAGCTGATCCTAGTGTCCCAACCTTGTGCTGGTTGGCTCTGTCTGACCCTTTTGCTGCACCAGTCATTGATCACGGCCTCAACCCCAAATTTGACAAGATCTCGACGCACACCAGCGGTTAAAAGTGCTGCACAGTTCTTAGCTGCTCCCCCTCGTTCCAATCCATTAGGCTTGTCAGCGACTTCATACGACAAATATTTATTGATGTATTTGTTTTCGTGAGTTTCCTCATGTCTACTTACATATGTGAATGTCATGCTGTAACATGCGGCTAACAACTGAGCCAGAATCAAGATATTTAACTGCTTCAGGGAATCTAATTGATCTGGGTTGAGATGCACGGTTTCAAACATTGTCGGTGTACCTGTTCGCTTTTTGGAGGAAAATGACGATTACAATAAGTATAGAAAATAATATTCTATGCGAATACAGTTAGCTACTAAGGCGTCCAGTAGTGTGTCAGGGAATGTATGCAATGAAACACAGAGGGTTAATAAAGCATTGAAAACATCTAGGTTATGCGAAGAGCAAGATAAAGGTATATACGGTGTGAGGGTATAAATACGGCGGACAATGAAATCTAGTAGGTTATGCGAGGAGAAGAAGGAAGGTCTATATATGAATGAACAGCTTCAAGTAGGTTATATACATCAGTGAGGGCAGGCGTGGATGGCAAGTGGTGATCCTATCAGAGTATAAGCGCACGACCACAGAATGTACGAGGTAATATACTCATACCTGGATAATACCAGAATGCAACAGCAATGACAGCATAGAGACCTTGCGCATGCAACGTCAAATCAATGAGAAAGTGGCAAGAGAAAGGAACTTACAGAAAAGTATCATTCCTTCTAGCCAGTTGGATTTACCATCAGCGACAACGTAGCTCATGGTTTGGACTAAATAGCAGCCCTTCAGCCGTTACTCTGGTTATCTTAAACCCAAGCTCACCGGAGATATAAAGAACCTAGTGATGGATGATGAACTTCCCACCTAGATAACTCGCAACATGACACTCACCAATGACTCGAAAGGATCCGTCAACAACGACAGCGGCTTGCCGATGATCCAAGCAAGGATAACCATGAACCTATGCAATCTGTTAGTTTGCATGTCACAAGCGCATTCTGCTACGACACATACGGGATCACGAACAACGCAGTTTGCTTTGACAAAAGTTTGAACAATCAGGAAAAACATTTTGAGAGGACTCACGAGAGCAGATCCCACCGCAACACTGATGCTCAGTGTTAGTTGATCCTTCAGAGACACATTGACCGCCGTCATACATTCTGCAGTCCATGTGTAAATGGGTATTAACGAATTAAGGAAAAGAGGTCACCTGCAAGGGAGGTCACAGCAGGAAGCAATATCAATGCAACCCACTCCTTGCGAACAGTATGATGGATGCTGTCCATGGACACAACCAGAATATCGGCAGTAAAGGAGGTTGCCTAAAAGTATTGAGAAACCCTCAGAACATTTACATGTTTATGTGAACAAAGTTTGCACTCACGGCGGTCACGAGAACTAACACTAGAATTGTCAGCGTCCAACTGATTTGCGGTTGCGGAGGGGTAGTTGTTGCAGTTGCTTCCTTGTTTTCGGCGATCTGGGATGACATATTGAAAGGCGGCTGGTTGGGATAATTGTCGTTGGAGTTCCGTCGACTCTCGGGTGATTTCTTTGATGACTTGAGAGAAAAGCTAGGACTCTTCTTGTTGTGCCTGTCGTGGTAGAGATGCGTGTGTGACCATAGTTGAAATACAAGGTACGCGATATAAGCTATGAATGGATTTCAGATAAACCCGCCTTAGAACATATAAAGCGCAACATACTAAATAGCAGTATGATTGAGACCTGATAGTGGGAGGTTAACCACGATCATTGTACAGATACTGAAGCATCAAATTGACTAACGGCATGGCTCATGGACAGAATCTGCTTTTTCTGCCCCTCATCGATCGTATCAAGAGTCCCACTGAGAGCGAAATGGTATACAACTGGCAACAAAAGAGCACCAACGCTGATAGTCAAGAGCGAGCTGTGTACTTGAGTCGCAGCTATTGCATTGGTGGGTTAGTCCAGGATATAATTTTTATCTAATGAGATACGTACTTGCATCAAAGCCCTGTTCGGAGAAACGTATTCCACCAGCAAAGAAGCAGAGCCCAAGGACGAGCACTGTACGTCTATCAAAGACTGCAAGAATTCAAGGGAGGAGAAGCACAAACAAAGCTTGCCCAATATTGAACCAACCACTGGAAACAGTTAGGGGTGTCATCACAACGGTTTGCAATTGAGCTCACAAGATGACTGCACGATACGAAGTTCACACCGCCGTAGTGCGCAGATCTGTGACGAAATTCAGACAAGATCCCGGAAAACTACGAGACCAGCATACCGCAACGACCATCGCAACACTGTCATACGGAAGACGTTAACTTCTTTCATGCAAGGGGAGTGTAGATAAGTACGCACACATTACTCTGTAGGAGAAAGTTAACATATGAAAGATCGCTAAAACAGCTTACGCACAAGACTAGCATTGAGAAGACCTGTCTTAGCTCCCCCGATTCGAAGTGCAAGATCATGCGTAGCAAGGTCGTGCAACTAATGCACATATTATATAGCAACTCTTATTTGAGCAGTCCACAAAAAGTGACGCACATTTACGAGAGGGATTAGCGCTAGGAGCGAAACTATGCCCATTCTTAAGATATGACTTTACAAAGGATCACAGTAATTCACGTACATCCGAACACAAGCCCGTAGGAATTCTCCATGGTAAAGTTCAAAGTCCACTGTAAGAACCCAAAGTTGACATCAATCTCCACTTAGTAGCTGGGAAGCTAAACGGTAAACACTTGCAGATACAGGTAGCATTACGAGGAGAAGGTTCAGCCCTGTAAACCGTGTACGGATTGGGATGGAGGAGTGGAGCATGATGTTTTTGCTTACAAGAACCAAGAACGATAACTCTCCAGCCTTGGAAAACTCCAGCGGATTTAGTCTTCATTCGTGGTGAATCGGGATATCTGGAGATGGTTGTTGAGTGAGAAGGTAAGTCGCCATCAGAGGCACTTTCGTCTTGCATGACGAGATTAGAGCGTGAATTGGACGATAGGGTAGAAAAACGACTCGGAAATCGTGTAATCGGAGGAATAGTTGTGTTTATGTTGTGCGAGACCATGAGTGAAACAAAAATTAGGATAGGGATGTCGTATAGTGTATTCTATATTGTGGGCGGTTGACTGTTTTATATGAACGTTGTTCGGGTTTGCATTCGGCTAAGCTTTTGATAGATCGGGCCCAGAAAGAAGCATAGATAGATTCATACCAGTTTGCTGCGCCATGATAAACGTGGTCTAGTCACCTATAGTCATCATTTGAAAGTACAACCACCAAAGACCTCTACCAAAGACCGTCATGCAAATTACCAGGGTCTTCGTCTTAAGTATCATTACATGTGTCGGCCAAGTTGAAGGAAAACAAATCCCCGCCTTTTTCAGAAAAAGTTCTGAGCCGATTTCCGACGCCAAGTCTTGATAAGCCAAACAAATGCAAATGTCTGTATTTTCGAACGAACCTTGACACGGTTAACGCCTTGTTTCTGACGTTGACGATGCTGAGGACGGTGTAAGCGTGGCTCTTGCCTACTGACCGAACTGTATCTCATCAATTCTCGATTAGAAAACCCAAAAATGCCCGCTCAAAACGTGCTCTGGATGCGCGAGCTCCGAAAGAGGTGGAAGACCCACGGACCGCGGTATTTGTCAAAGGAACGCATGCTGGGGAGACGCTCAATGCTGTGATGCGTGAATTGGCGAGTTCCAAACGCCGGATGATACCCCTGAGGAAATCCTGAAACGATTATATTATAGATGGCCCTAAAACGACCAAACGCCATCTCGTTCTCAAAAAAGAATGCAATCCATCCGTTCGATTCCACAACAACCTCAATATCCTCACTAGAGTTCTGGGCATCCAAGAACGATGCGTCCCTCTTTGTCATAGGGCAGACGACTAAAAAGAGACCGAATGGCCTCACATTTGTCCGAATGTTTGACGGTCGGGTACTTGATATGATAGAAGTAGGCGTCGAAAGCTGGAAAAGCATGAATGAATTCAAGGTTCGATCTCTTCGCTTATAAATCCCCTAATATCATTCTTCTAATCCGTATACCCTTAATAGACACCTAAATCAACCCCAGGCCATAAACCACTCATGCACTTCGCCTCAGAACTCTTCGACACCCACCCACAATACATGCAACTCAAATCCATTCTGCTCGACTTTTTCAATGGCGAAGTCGTAGACTCCATCTGCCTTCCAGGCCTGGAACATGTCATCAGCGTCTCCTGCGCGCCCACACCCTCCTCCCTCACCTCTACCACTACCGCTGCATCACTCAACACACCCAATGGCCCAACCCCTTCCTCCCTCCCAAAAGTACACATCCGGACGTACACCACCCGCCTCCTCTCCTCCGGGACGCGCATCCCTCGTGTCGAGCTTACGCCAATGGGTCCGCACCTCGACCTCGTCCTGCGGCGGCACCAGGCACCCGATCCCGAGCTTCTCAAACAGGCGTTGAGACGGCCGAAGCTGAAGAAGACTGACGTTGAGAAGGGCTTAGGGAAGAAAAAGAAGAATATGGAGGTAGATGAGATGGGAGACCTGAGAGGGCGGGTGCATGTTGGCAAGCAGGATCTTGGGAAACTACAGACGAGGAAGATGAAGGGACTGAAGGGTGGGGATATGGATATGGATATGGATGTTGATGCAGATGGTGATGAGGACAGTGACGAGGATAATGATGGAGGACGGATAATGATGGAGGACGAATAACGATGGAGGACGGCGGAAGAGGAGGAGGGAAGCGTAATATGTAATTTGTTGGTTGTCCCTGCTTCCTGTCACTTTCCCCTTTCTGACTCTGACTTTCTCATCTCCTAAATCATTCTTCCCTTGCGAGAATATCGAGTGTAAAATAGCCCAGTCGGAATCTTTCTGTTGGTACTGCGCCACAGCATTGTCCACATTGATCGTTTTCAGTCTGAAGCGCGACCTTTAGAACTTTAATTTCAGCGTAATGGGATCTGTTCACATGTGTTATTCATTTATTATAGGCAGACGACTCGAGCATCTTGTTCCCAACTCTCCCAACATTAATCCTTACTTCTATATACATCCCTCTACCCCTCTTGCTGAAGTATAGACAGTGCTTGGGGAGGGAAATAATGCCAGTGTTGGGTTTTTACAGAAACCAGTCTTATAATTGTGGTAGGCAGCTTTCTTCCTTCTTCCTGATTTCTTCTTGGTTTCCTCTTTAATTTTCTCATCAAAGCCATTTGTAGATCAGGTGATTGCCCGCTCACATGAGCCCAGTGTAATGTTATAATTATACCTCCACTGGAGACATACTTTCCCTTCGCGACTCCTCTACTGATACTGTAATTCCAGTTCAAAATGGCTGATCCTGCTCCGCCAGTGGCACTTCCTCCACCACCCCAAGATCCAACTGTCACACTACCCGCTGCCCCCGTATTCCCCCCTACCATCAACAATGTCCTCGCCGCCATCCAGTACCGCCGGAACGTCGATCTTAGTATAGGTATGTGGATTTCATATGGTTCACATTCAATTTATAAATATTTTCAGAGACACATGACCCTGCTGTCTGCTGTACCAACAACAACCGTCACGACGCGATCGTGTACGAACATAGCGTCATTGCACAGGCAGCAGCAGTAGCCGCCCCCCAAGGTACTTTATTATGTCCAAACAAGTTCTATCCGTCAGCTGAGTTGATTTGCAGCCATGGCGCCGCCTTGGTTCCAAGCAGCGGTACAACAACTAAGGGTTGATATCCGGAACGATATACGGGCTGAGATAGTCCCAGACATCAAACGGGTATGATCTGATCTTTGGGCCATTGATTCTGGTGGAGTTGTAAACGCTAGCGAAGAGATCGCGACGTTTGGTGCCAGGGCGATGTCGGAGAATGGGCAGGATTTCATGTCATGGATAATGTTCGCTTGGCGCTCAGAGTACCTTTTGTAAGTGATGTTATCAAGTTTCAATATGTCGCTCGCGCCTATCTGGACTCAAACTGGTCGCCTCAGCAAACAATCTTCAACCATCCGGTTATAGTCGTAGTCATCAATATCTCCGGGTTTTTTATGCAGTCTAACCTTTCTGACACTGCATCAATAGGGTCAGTCCTTTTTACCTACTGCATCATTGTTCCCTAATTCTCGCCAAAAAGCCTCTCCCACAAGCCCTGCATAAACTCACTACAACCCCAGCTGCCCCTTCTAATAATATCCTCCCTCGTCCATCGCCTGACCCAAATTGTTATCCTGCAAGTCCCCTTTACCATACTACACCTTTTCCTATCATCCATCATACTATCTTCCTGCTATACAACCTCAGCCTCATCCTGTTAATGATTACTTACTACCTCTTCATCCCCCCTCGTCCCTTTCTGTCTCACTAGATACCGTGCCTAACGTAGGCTCTCTTACACGCATTCCCACTTTGATGGCACGGGGCAAGTCTGATTGAGTACCTTGGTCCAGTTGGCGCTACGCTCCTGGCTCATGATCTCATCTCGCATATTTGTCATGCACCAGAGCCAACCACTCCCTTTGACGTTTGTCATGTTCCTTTTTATCCTCCTTATCACGATGCACTTGCAACGCCTGAAGTGCTTGCTGCATGTTGCTGGGATGGTGCTGTACTCTTTTTTCTCCTGCGACTAATACCAGTGCACATATCTCTTGTCTGACTACAGATGGTCTCATCTATGACACACTTCTTCATCACCTTGGTGGAGGAGACTGGACTTCTACAGTAGATCTCAAGAAGACACGATCTGAAGAATTCAGGGATCAATCAACTTGAGGGCTCTGGTTGGGCTATGAGGGATTACAGGAATTTATCGATCATTTACCCCATGCCTTTTAGTTTGATGGGATTTGTGATCGTATGCGGGAAGCTCTCGAGCGTCCTCAGGGCTCCTAGGATTCTCATCCGAATTTTTTTTTTCATCTCTGTCGAAGAAGCGCTCAGGTGGGCTCAGACGGTGGGCACAATTGTTCGCACTGCAGCCACTGGCAATCCTGTCGAGCGCGTCATGTACCCATGTCAGATGCGCTCAAGCGTTTTTGCTTCCACCAACCACACATTGGAGTCGTCTGGGTACTGGCGACTCGGCCATGCAATGGAAATACACTTGCAACCAACCAAACACGTAGTAATCTGTAGTAATATCAGAGGGCACATCAACTAAAAGCGTAAATCACTGGCAAAGCAATATCCGAGAAGGAAACCAAAATCGTCCCTTTTTCCTTACTTACCCAAGTGCATCATCGTTGGCAAAGTGGCTGCCATGGTCTTACCCAACGACTCCATAAATGTGGTGCCCAGAGGGTACCCTTGTTTCGTAGCCAACTGTTCCCACTCCGCCATCGCCTCAGCAGCATCCTCGAGATATTCGCGACTCAGCTGCCCCAGAATCCTCTC
>QLOJ01001137.1:0-12515 GCA_003313625.1 Tricholoma saponaceum
ACGTTTACCACTAAACCATTACTTTCGATACCCATTGTCATAGATTTCAAGAACTTCGACGATTCCCATCACGATTTCATCAAATCTAGATCTGTACCTAACAACTTAAATCCTAACTTTCCGCTGAAGACGCTCCGCAGAAAAAAAGCCGTCTCGCTTTTCCGCACTTCTCCAACTCGATCTGCTCCGTCAAGCCCTACGCCGCTTGTTTTGCCTCTGCCTCAACGCCCACAATCAGGTTCTCATGTAAAGCAAAATCCACAGAGCTCCTCGGATTATATCCCACTCTCAGCTCCTTTGAGCTACGACCAATCGCACATTCGCTCAAAGTCACAACCAACAAATAATGTCCCCCTCGGCCACCCAAATCGGCCGTACTACTCCGCAATCCGCGCAAACATGTCTCGTCCCTCTTCCCCCGTAGGATTCCAATCCCGGCCCCAGTCATCCTCATCCGCGCATCCGTCGCGTCCGTTGTCGTTGCCACCACCGGCACGTGCTCCTTCCCCCGGAATTCTGTCCATGTTGTCAACGTCATCTGTCTTCAGCACGTCTGTGTTCGAAGAAGATGAATATGCACCCCCCATGTCCTCTACATCCGCGCCTTCATCCGCTTACGATCATGTGCGCCAGCCCCCATTCACGTTTGCAGGTTCTATGTCCCGCCACCGTGCAGGGTTCTCGTTAAGTGGAGAGACGGAACTGCGGATGGCGATCGCGCGTAACCAGGACGAGATGCTAGGGCCGGGGAATGCGGGGGAAACCTTCAAGTTTCGAGATATGAGGAAGACATCGCGGCGTGAGTCAACTGTCATGAAGGGGGTACATAAGTTAAAGAAGGGACTGAAGGATCTCGTTCTGAAGGCGTTGTAAACTTGGTGAAATTGGTGGGAATGCGGATATGCAATCACGAAACTCAGCACTATACAGATCATTCTTTATGCTTCGTGGCTTGTCTGTTGAACAGGCAATTACTTGGATAGTACGTATGTTCAACATATGTTGTAGTCATACATTTGCGCGTCACGATTATGACAAGGTATGAGTACCTAGATACAGAACTGGCGCGGTAGCATGCCATGAACCACGACTGCTAGTGGTCGAAGCATTCTAGACCAAAGACGAGTCTGTATTCTTGGTACTTAACACCCCCACAATGCTAGTGTCACTCCTTTACTTTTGGTGATATTTTCGCCTTCGCAGAAGTCGCCATTCTTTGTACATTCCACCTCGCTAGGGCGAGAAGTTGAATTCTAAAACTCGAAGGTGTGATAGGACGATGGGGCTCAGGCAGGCTGAAGTCAACCCTTTCTGATTACCTGCCGTAAAGGCAAGAATGCAGATGTTGTCATAGAGCGCCTACCAGTCTTCTCTGCAACGTCGAGCAGTTGGGTCCAGGTATTCGGCACAGAAGTCACCAACCCCAAAACACGCGAATTGTGCATTAAGAGTGTCAAATGAACACAGAGAACGGCCCACGACGCTGTGTGCATTATTTTTTGGGGGACAAGTTGCATGGCCAGGTTACCGCACGAGTCGTCTGCTTGGGATAATGAAAGAGCCATATGAGAACTCACCGACTTGGGTCGCAAGCATCATGCCCCAGATATTTGGTGCGAAATTGGAGTGATTATTTTCGGCCACTTTAGCTCTACGTTTGCTTAGTGATGAGATCCGGCGGACCAATCACACTTTGTGCGTGGTTGATTAGTGTTAGGGAACCGCAGATCTTCTCGTCGAGAATAAAGAGTTTGGATTTTGATTACACACGGTGTGAAGAGCAATCAACTATCCACCCAGGATCCAAGGGCCAGCAGCGTACGCGATCAAAAAGCCAAAAAGCATCACCCACCATATATTGATATGGTGTTCAACTCGACCCATCCCCACAGCTTCTAAGAGCACATCCTCTAGTCCACGCGCCATAGCCTCCATCCCAAACATCGCTCTCGCTCTCTTCATGGCCCTTCTCGACAAGGCATCCCGCTCTTCATCATTCATCGAGACGATCTCACCTAGTGCATCAGCCCACCCATCGCTATCTGGGGACCTCAGCCAACCCGTTCTTTCCTCGGACGGGTTGTCCAACACACTCTCCATCGGTCCGCCGCTATTACATGCCAGAACTGGCACGCCGCACGCCATGGCCTCCACCGGCACGAGACCGAAGTGCTCGTTCGCGGGAGTGTAAAGTAGGGCTTTCGTGGATGGACTCCGAAGCATGGCTGTACGCTGGAAGGTGGTAAAGTTTAGAAGGAAGAGGACGTCAGGGTTCTCTCGCGTCATGTTGAGAGGAGGGATTTTGACAGGTTTGTTGGTGGAGGCTGGAGTGATCACGTTGTAGGTTAGGGATAGGGATTTTGCAAGGTCAATCAGAGAATAGAGGGCGAGCATGTTATCTTCTAAACGTGGATCGTAGCCACCTATTCAGACATGAGTCCAGATCCAAATGACGGCCTTTTAAGGTTACCTGCGAGTATAAGGCGCATATTCTTGAATTCAGGTCGTGTCGTGACTTTGAGTTTGAGGGCAGCGAAAGATTGTAAAGCGAGTGCAGCGTTCTTCTTCCTTTCAAAACGGTTCAAGGATACAAAGGTTGGACGGTCACTAATGCAGTTATTGTTCGATAGCCAGCTAAGATGACATGGAAGCTTACGAAGTTACTACGATGATATCGGGGTCATTGACGCTGACATCCGACTCGTAGGCAGAAATATTGATTCCGGGGTACACAACGCGTAGCGGTTGGCGAATAGAGCTGAAATAAGTTTTGAAAACGCGAGCCGTGAACTTTGAATTGGCAAGAATGATATCGGACTGTCCTGCAAGGCCAATGGAGGGCGTCAGTTCCCGGAAATTTCAATGAGAGTTGGAATTACTTGTTGTAAATTCCTCTAGCCAGTCCATTGGATATCGATATATTCTCTTCAGTAGACTGCCCTGCCTCCTCATCGCACGGCCTTCCACGAACGCCCCGTAAGCGAGTAATTTGTCGGGGAAATGGCCATAGAAAACAACGCGAGTCTTGCCGAATATTCTAAGAAATGGAATGCAAGTCGAAAGTTGGTCCACAAAGTATATATCGTATGTCGGTGCATTCGGACGTAGTAATTGTCTAGTCAAATGTAGCTGCCGAGCATGAGCCAAAAGAATATGGAATTTGCCGTTTAACGAGCGGGGAAATGGAGGAACGATATGATGGACTTTGAGAGTTCCTTTATATCGTAGTTCGTTAACTGTCTTGGAATCAGACTTCGAAAGAAGAGACTGACCGTCTCTTGTCTCGTCAAAACAATGATTAGGGTCGTGATGAGACGTGTATATGTCAACCAAGTGCCCTCTTGCTTGAAGACCAAGCGCAGCATCGACGACAAGGCGCTCTGCGCCACCTGAACAAGTGAAGTGTTAAGGAGAGAGAATAGTTAGGAATACTCAGGTAAGTACCAATTCCTAGGTCGGGATGGATAAACCCTATTCGCAATGGAGTCGACATAAAAGTATCGGAGCGGCCGTCACTTGATGGCTGAACTGAATTTCATATCTCAGTTTCATTCCATCATGAGCTTCATTGAGCAGCATTCTCAATCCATGCTCGCGCCAGCAAAAGGTTGGAAACCACCTAAAATAATTCTCCCCGACTTGCCACCCGAACTATGGACGGTTATTTTTCGGGAAGCCACTTGGGTGCCTCACGTCCTAGATCCTGATGTCGCGGAAGAATTTTATTCCTTAACCTCAATTCAACGGGTAGGACCCTTGCGGACGTCTTTGGTGTGTCAAAAAGACCATGTCCTCAGGATATAGACTAAAATCTGACAGATAACAAAACGATATCTGGTACGGGTATGCAAGCAATGGTGCTCCCTAGCTACCCCATACCTCTACGAAAGCATCATCATCGGCAGGTGCAGGACCCTAAAGACATTGCGCGACGCTCTACAGCTCTTGCGTTGTCCAGAAGATATCGATGTCGGCAACGGCCATCTGCTCGGCTGGTGGACAAAACGTTTGGATGTCGCTATGCGTGACAACGGCGATGATATTGAAAGTGAACTCGAGTCTCTGTCACAGATCATCCAATCCCTCCCCAATCTCAACATCCTTATTTTCCGTGTTACAACCCCGAAATATCAGTATATTCTTCTTCCAGACAATCTCTTACATCACCTTTCAAGATCGGCTAAACCTAACCTGCAAGCAGTTGCTTGGTACACGGAGGCATGTATACCTGACCCTCATCAGTGGCATGCCTTCCTCGTAAGCATGCCTCCCATTCGCACGCTTTCTTGTGTCTATATAAAGCCGCACTCCGACACTTCGTTACCTGCCCTGCCTGAATTAAGAACCTTCTGCATACCCCATCACAGGAGCTTGCTCCCAAATCTCACTACTCCCATCCCGTCCCTGCGCCATCTCATCTTCTGCGCGTACAGCTTAGGTGATGTGGATTGGAAGATGTTTCTTCAGACCTATGGACAGCAACTTGAGGTAGTCCGGGTGCATGTTATACAGGAGTTTGGCGTGTCACAATCTCTCGACACGATTTCTCAATCCTGTACAAAACTGCACCAGCTTGACATAGCGATCCGAACATGGAGAGCGCTAAATCTGTCACAAGATGAGCTATCGCTTCCAGCTTCAATACGCACATTTGGGATATACTGCTTGCAGCCACAGGCACCCAAGACCGACTATAAAGAGCTCTTTAGCGCACTAAGGAACATGAAGGTTGGTCCTGCATTCAAGGTCATCCAACTCCTACGTGCAAACAATGTGAGGGATCTGTGCGAGCACCATCGACAGTTGCTCCTGACTAATATGCCGAAACTTAAGGAGTTGGGATTTGAAATGCTCGACCATGAAGGACAAGCACTGTTTGAGACTTTCTAGCCTCAAGCGACTGGAAAACATTTCTTCCAGCTGATGAGTACTCAGCACGTCTTCTGGTTTCCTATGTCGAGTTTCGTGGTTCGAGCCCGAAGCCCCTAGGCCCTTACGTACACGCACCAGCCCCGAACGATATGTGACGTTGGATGTTCTAGTTTGGATGACGATCAAACAGGTAACATTTATCGCACCCTTTTCATCTTCCAAAGCAAAAACAAAGATGGTTGTACGCAACCCAGCTGCTCGCTAACGTCAGTGCTGGGCATCCGGCTAAATTGTTATGTTTGCGGCAAACTCGTATTTCTTTCATCCGTGCCTTCCTATCTATAATCCTGGATTTTTGTATTGTGCTGTGGCAATACCCGACACAATGCTTCAGAATCGAGTGGACTCGAAGACTGGACACCCGTAACTGGTAATTGCCACCCACACCTTCCAATAAATTCGAATTTCTGAGATCTCTTGTTCAGCTGTCTATTTTAGGATATTCGCTCCCTGCGCTCCGGAGAACTTCTGTATGTTCTCGGGTGGGTTCTGGAATTCGGCCCAGCCCTCGCAATATAACATACAGGAAATGGGTTGCGTTTGCGTAATAATTCTCCGTGACTGAAGCACTCTTGCATGGCGTAGGAAATGTTACTGAAGTCAGAGGTGGAAAGGCTCTGGTTAAACTGAGTCACAGATAACGGGGTGCGAAGCGGACAACGTCAATCCCATGAGTAGCCGCCTAAGCCTTGTAAGTAGCACTCAGGCTTAGGCGAGTGTTTGTCTCTATTTGAAATGAACGGTATTGAACCCTGCCGAATCCGAGTCAGCCTCTTGAACTTGAATCTGTTGCAACTTGAACTCATACAGAAACAACATATCTGACATCTCTATTCTCTTCCACTCCCTTAAAGTTAGCTCAAGGTTACCTACCGCTCTCGTGTTTTCCCAACAGAATTTTTCTATGGCTCTGTGGAACGATCTGCTTCATCTGCTGAAATCTCTCTGGGTCTTTTTCTGTAAAATTCGCCATCGCCGCTCCAAACGTGACTTGACGACTGTTCTCCCTGTTGCATCACCCCCTTCAATTTCTGCTCAAGAAATTGTTATAAATATCTGCGCTCCTCCCAAGGACTCACTGGCGGTTGAAGGTAGAGCCGTCAATCTTCTTAATAGTGACTATCAGAGAACTAGGCTGACCTATTTCTGACCAGATCCAATCCGCGTTAAGCCAAGATATCAGGACGAGAAGCAACAGAGGCACACGATCTCAGAGTTTTCAATACCCGATATACGTGTACAAAACTGGGACAATCCGCAATTCAAGTTGTGTAACATGCTCAAACCGTCGTCGTGCACGCTTGCCTCTACTGTTTTACCGTCGCCATCTATACCTCCTGCTCTTGACGATCACCTGATGACCTCACCTCCGCTTGGCCAAGATGTCGGACAACAAGATTCGACGACCCCCCCGATCATCGAATCCTCCAGAGACATACTCATGGTAACGTTTGAGCCCATCAAGTATGCTCCCAGCGCCCTCTCCGCCCTCTCCGAATGTAGTCTATTGGATATCCCCTCTGACGGCGCCGCACGTATGGTTCCCTTGCCTTTGTACACATGCACCCCGCCTAGGCCCTGTTCGCGGCTTTCGACGGATCAGACACATTCGCGCCTCAGCCTTCTTCCTTATACAGACTTATTTGACTTTTCGATGTACAATTCAAGACTATCCCAGGACACTTTCGATCGATTTTCCTTTGGCGACTTGCCTCCTGATGTGACCACCCCTTTGGCACAAGTGACTGAAGAAGATCTCACACCACATCCCTCTGAGATTGCCTATCGTGACAGATACCGCAATCCTGCCTACTCCAAGCCCACTGGAAGGTATTTCTATAAGCCAGTTTCCACGCCTCTCAAGCCGGTATCAGCATCCAATTCCTTTTCTTCATCTGACCGCAAGCATCGGCGCCTCGGAGAGATATCATTGAATTCCATTGCCTTCAACTCTCCTCTCACCAGAAGGATGGAAGGTGTATCCGCTACCGATATTTGCGATTCATCCTTCTCAACGTATAGCATGAAGTCTCTCGAAGACATAGGTACGCGTTTGCAGTCGGCCTGTGATGATGTGTCGAGATGCATATGGACTGACGAAGAGTTCATGAAGCTAGTCTTGGAGTGAAGGATGTATTCGCTTAGTGTAGTACAACCTCGAATCAACCTGTCCTCTGTATTTCGTCCGTCTTCTCACTTCAAGTTAGGCTCGAGTCCAGCCTGCTACCACTTCGTGCGTTAGCAACACAAAAACACCCTCAACGTAGACAGACGGTAACGAGTCTAACTTCAAGTTACCTGGAACTACACCTCGAGAGCAGCTCCGGATAGTGTAGTGGCCTTGAATTAGTGCAAGCTTAAGCGTGGATACTTATTTCAAGGATCGCGTTGTTTACGCGTTGTGCCATGCTAGCGTGTGAAAGACCTGAAAGCTCTCCTATAGTGGTACTTATCATGATTGTGATTAGGTGGGCCCGTTCGTTGAAGCATTCTTTTCCGAGATGCCATATCAGCTCAAAAGTAAAAGGTATTTTCCGTCCGTTTGTCCCCTATCTGGCAGGAATTCTGACGTTGCCAGCACCCAGTATTATCGCCGCACAGATTTTATTCAAATGACAGGGATGCGGTAGAGCTGGACTATACGGCATATATACCACCCGATGGCAATGAAACCAATAGCCCCCTCGTTATCCTTCATGGCCTGTTGTTTGTCCTCATGTTCTCGCCAACCCTGGTTCTCTCTCAAAGTGTACACGTTTGCTAGTGGCTCGAAACGAAATTTTGCATCCTTGTGCAAAGCTTTCTTGCGCGATATGAAACGTCCCATATATGCCCTCGACCTTCGGAATCACGGTTCCTCTCCACACGCAAAGCCGATGAACTACGAGTCTATGGCTGAAGATGTAGGCCAGTTCATACAGGCGAAGAAGCTGACGGACGTGTCTCTCCTGGGTCATTCTATGTATGAAATATCTACTTCCTTTCGTTATCGCTCTTCGCTGAAAGTTGCGAAGGGGCGGCAAAGTAGCCATGGCTCTCGCGCTGTCTTCCTCGGCCACTTTTTCTAATCTCATTATATCAGACATGGCACCCACACGGACATGTCTTTCTCCATCTTTTATTCGATATTTGAAAGCAATGACCACCATTGAAAATCCTACTACTGGCGTGAGGACAAGAGAAGAGGCGGGAAGGATATTGGAAGGCGTCGAATCAGTGTGTCTCCTCATCCTCTCGTGCCCTTTTTACAACGTGCTAACCGTTCATAGGACTTGGGAATTCGCCAATTTCTTCTAACAAACTTGGTGCTTCCCTCTGGCTCCGAGCCATCACAAAAGACTGTCAGATTCCAGATTCCTATCCCTATTCTGACGGAAGCTGTTCCGGCACTCAGTTCGTTTCCGTATACAACAGATGAAGAACGAACGTGGCATGGTCGCACATTGGTAGTAAAAGGGGCTCGAAGCGAGTAAGACTTTCTAGATAATGTGGTTGGAACGTTCCTTATGTTTCTTCAGCTACATCAACGACTTGAACATACCAACACTTCAGGCATTCTTTCCTGAAATGAAGTTGGAGATCCTTGAAGCGGGACATTGGGGTATGTTTCTCGTAATTCAAAATGCCTCAGCTAATTACCCTGTCATTTCGACAACCTTCGCACACAGTACACGCGGAGCAACCCAACGAGTTCAGAAAGAAGGTGGTAGATTTCATTCTTGAAGACAGTGATTTACCACATCGACCTCATAAGCAACACAACCAAAACAAATAACAAAGAGACAAAAATGTATGCTAATTCACTTGGAAATACATAAGCGTCTATGTTATTCGTGGAACTGATCATGATATCATCGTGCAACTACTATTACTTGGTGCGAACTTTGAGGGCGCAAAATAACCTTTGATAACAAAGTCAGCGTAGTCTATCGACGAGACCTATACTGTACGACTCACGCAATGCGATAGATTATATTGATGGAGACAAGGATGGCTGCCCATTTTCCATAAGAAATTTTCCCAATTTCAAGATAGGAAAGAACGTCTTCGCCAGAAACTGTACAAGTCGTTGGGGTTGACGATGGGTAAGCACATGTACAAACCCCATCTACCCTGGCACACTGAAAGACCAAGCCGCGGAAATCTGACTAATGAACAGATAAAATCAGCATAGGATGTGATGTGAAAGTGTAGAATACAACTAACATTCACGAGGAGCTCAAAGGCATATTTCTGGTAGTCCATGTAGTGAAATGAGTAGAACCAAAATCGGGGAAGCGACCGTGCTTTAAGGCTGCAGGAGAAGCCCGCATTAGTCTAAATCTGTGAAAAGCGTGGTGATCATAAAAGCTTGGACTGACAAATATCCTCCAACACTCATCCAGAATCCATTCATGCTGAAAGGAGAGAAATTAGATACAATTTGTGGAAGAGACAACAAAACTCACAAGGCTCCTATCGCAAGTGCAGCCACGAAAACAGGTAGCAATGACGCAATCACAAGCACTTGACTTTCCGCAGTCAGAATGGCAAGGAAGAGGAAGGCGACGAAGCGGAAAAACGCTGTTCCACCAGAGTGCAAACCCTGATATGTCGTTGAGCAAAATAGCAGGGTCTGGAATGGAAGAGAAGCATACAATAGCCCAGTAGCAGATGAGGGTAAAAAACATTGTGCAAGCGAAGAGAAAAGGAATGTTGACCAGTGTGTTTGATATAATGAAAGGAAGTGTACTGTATAGACCGTTCTTGGACTCGCGATAATAGACGGCACGCTCTTCCAAGACTAGAATAGCTGATTTGAGTACCTAAGCATGTCACGACAGCAGAAATCACCCACATCCGGGGATACCAGCGACCGACATCTAAATGATTTGGAATACTGGTCAGAAATCGAACTTAATAATTATAACGACTCACAAATGCTAGAAACGCTGTGCTGAAAAAATGTACGGAGAGTCTGTCGTTAATCGTGGTGTCCTTGTGACCGAGGTGGACCCAGATTACGCTATTACCAAACATTTAATGATGGCATAGCAGGACGGCTACACGACTTACGCAAGCATAAAACCCATTCCTACAAGCCAATCAGAATATTGGTACCAATGAACCAAGTTTGTACTCACCCGCGTACATGCCTGCACGGACGCCATATGCAAGCAGATTCCTAGAATAATTCTTGGCACTCCGTTCACCAAGCACCACAGTGTTCCAAAAAAAGGTACCGAATAGTCCGGCTTTTCCCTCTGTGAAGCCGCTGTCAGGATACAGGGCATTCGCCGGTGGTTCTAGTGATGATGCTGGACGTTTTATAGTCGATAGATAAAAGTCTCGGAAATCCTGGATGCTAGGCAGTTTTATCTCCCTCGAAGCACTAAAATCATCGTTCAAGAAGTTCATTGCGTGCTCAGTGGGTGTTACCTGAGTTATATGTCAGAATGAAAGAAATTGTCAGCCGAAGAGAACTCTTACGAATCTACCCACGGGCCTTCCCCACCGCTCGAAAAAACCTTCCAAATCCTCCACAGGTCCGGAATAACATGTTTTCCCTTCAGCTAAGAGAAGAAGGTTTGTGAATTGGGCAATAGTCTCCATAGACGGTTGATGGATGGTTGCCAGCACAATGATCCCTTCGGCCACCGCAAGATTCCGAATGGCAGACATTACTTCGCGAGCAGAAGTACTGTCAAGCTAACAGGCAAATCAGCTTGAGGTCACCTGGGGAAAGCAAACCACACACCCCTGAAGTAACTTCATCCATAAATAGGACACGGCTCAAGATAAATTCTCAATTCCTTTATTGGGTAAATGGAGCAAGAAGTAACTTACGGGTATATTACCATAGCACAAGCTGCTGTGACACGTCGTTTTTGGCCTAAGCAAAAGGAAACAGCTTAAATATCAATTAATTCCAAGACAAGCGTAGTACGAACCGCCAGATATTCCCCTCGAAATTGGTGTGCCGATTTCCTGATCCGCACAAGACTGTAGTCCCAAGGCAGTGAGAACTCTGTCGACGCGGTTGGAGACCTCTTTACGAGGGAGCAAGGGTAAGCTAGATTGAAACCAGAGCTGTTATTAGGACACTAGTGAGAGTGGAACCACTCACTGAAGACGAAGAGCGTAGGCTACAGATTCACGGACAGTCAAAACACCCAGGAGTGCGTCCTCTTGTTCAACAAAGTTCGAAATTTTGTGCATTTCCGGTGCAGTGATCAACCTGCCGTTTAGATATACCTATTGTAACAAACGAAAGTGAGGCTAAGATAAGTGATAAACTAAATGGGAAATCCTCACAGATGAACCTTGCGTTGATAGCTTTCGAAACGCCATCAAGTCGAGAAGTGTGCTTTTTCCTTGAAAGTACCTGTTAATGATATTCATAGAGGTGGTGAAAGCAGTCTGATTCACCTGCACCAGATGGTCCCTAGAGCATGGCCCCAACCAATCATTGCATATGAAACGTACTAGGATGGTGAGAAACGCACCATGATAGCAAGCAACTCCCCAGCTTTTACCTCCACAGAAATATCATCTACCAACACCTTCGCAGCGCCACCCTTGGTCTTGACTTGGTAGCTCAGATGCGAAAAACGAAGGACGGAGCCATTCGAATCCATTTTCAAGGGGAAGAAAGAAGAGACGCTGCTAGAGGCTCGTTTGGTACTGTCGGAGTTGGACCTATTATACAAGTATGTTGATAGAGAGAATAATCAAACATGCCTGTGAGCCTGCGCCTCCAAATTATCTAGCAGAACTTGATCCCTGGTAGAAACGGAAGCGACGCTATCCGCTTTTGGCTAGATGAGTAAAAGTAAGGGCCAACATTAAGAAATTTAAAAGTCCCCAAGTCATGCGCTGTTATCATGCCCTGGTACATTTACTTACTCACAACACCTTGATTGTCCACACTAATCACTTCTGAAATCAGACATACAGACATGCTGGACCACATACAAGCTCTGGTCATGCACCAAGTACTGCTTCAAGTTTGACACGTGTAGTAATAGTCTCGGGGCCCGGACCGTTAAGATTCGGAACAAGTATCATGCTGTATCATGCCTCCAATGCGGTGAATTCATCAGAGAATCAGATTGATCATGATAAGTCAGGGTCAAGGATCACGTGTTCGTGTGTGTCACGCTATTCACGTGCTCTCTGTTGCAAGCGTTCGGTGTTATGTCATTTGCGGGTGTGCCACGACCGTGACAGCGTGCTTCATTAGTTATCTACAAGTAAGTATGGCTGTACATTGTCAAGGTTATCCAAGCGAGATGTATCTCGGGTTGTACAGAGTACAATTGTAGCTCTTGATAGTTGCACGTTCATTATGTGCACGTGTACCAATTTTAGTATCACATGCGAAACGCACTGCTATGTTACCCCAGACCTTGCACAAATTACTTTCCACTTTCAAAGGCATCATCCACAACAAGAGGAGCACAAGTGCGGATGTAATGGGCATGGACCGCCGGTGGGGCGAGTTGATGGTAACGCCTTGCCACAGCCATCAACCGTCCACGTAGGCGATTAATGATTCCGAGACTTCACGTAGAAATACGATTACATTCAGTTATGTACATTCC
>QLOJ01001140.1:0-20433 GCA_003313625.1 Tricholoma saponaceum
ATCGTTCACCCGTTGATCCCGATGTTGGCTCTTGTTGGCTATGTATCTGAGTTTGAAATATTATACCTATTTGCTCGTGAGAAATGATCAGTCAGCACGACCAAACAACGCGTCGCCGCGTTTATTTAATAGACACGCCTCATTCAAGTTCTGACCGTGACAATGGAGTCCTCCAGCAGAAGATTCGAAGAGGAGCGACAGAGACAAGAAGATTTGCGAAAGGAAATTGCTAGGCTACAAGCACAGCTCAAGGAGATACCTGGCGAACCTTTAGTCAACGCAGGGTCAGGGTTACTTCTGGGATCACCCAAACGAAAACCATCGGAGCAGTCGTTACTCGTCCCACCAACTCCATCACCGAGTAAGTACTGGTTATCTATCAAAAATGCGTGCATCTCATAAATAATGTAGAGAAGCGGAAACTCAACCACAATGCAAGGGGAGAAGCGTCTCAGTTTGCACCATCAGTATCTTCTGGCGCCCTGAATTCATCAAAACATGGAACAAGAACGATCAAAAGCAGCGCACAGTCTGAAAAGCAATACCAGAAACTTGCGCCATCTACAGTTTTGAAGAAACTCGCGACCCTCAACCATCGACCAGCGGATAACAAGCCTAGGGACCGTGTATCACGGTCATCGGGTTTTGCGGATCCACCATCAAATGCTGTGACATCAAACGATAACAACATTGGTGGAAACCCAGCCCCTAACAGGGACGAACGTCTTGCTATTATTGAGGATCTTGAACCGGGACCTGTGGAACATACTCCTCCATCCGATGATCCCGAATTCCAGCAGTTAGAGCCAAATTCTGGAATTCGCCTCAGGTGAGCCACTTGCTCTAATTCATTTCGGGCTGTCAATCTTCTATTTCCAATAGTTCTCGATCTATCTCACACGACGCCCTCCAAGACCATTTGCGTGGTCGCTACTACCTTTCTCCTTCACGATTATACTCAGCCATCCGTCTATTACCCGACAAACTGGGGTATGACGTGCCTGTCCCAGGGGACTGGATAACGATAGCTGTCGTGGCTGAGCGCGGTCCATTCAAATTCAGTAAGGCCCCTGTTACGGTTGGCCCTGATGATGGGATCGAGAAGCAAGAGAATTGGAAATCAAAGAGAAAAGAAAAGGGGCAAGGGGAGACGTCAAAGCCCACGGGGAAAAAGTACGTGAACCTCAAACTCATTGACTTCGGTGCCCGATCGGGGTCGGCATCGTCGGCCACTGGGGGCAAAGCTACCATCAGAGGCGACGCGTTTCTATCCTTGCTGCTCTTTGAGTCCGATGGATTTGATGTGATATCAAGCAACGATGATACCAAACCGATGAAAGTCTACAGAGGTGGAAGCAGAGGTGCGTTTGAAGCGCTGTCGAAGGTGAAAGAAGGAGACGTGATTGCGTTACTCAATCCAAGGGTTCTTAAGCCATACCAGGTGAGTCACTTGATCTTGGTGGCCCGTTTTTTTGGTCAAGCAAATCCTGTTCCTTTCTGTTTAAAGCGGTCTAACGACAACCCACACCCAACGGACAATATTCTGGCTTTGACGCCAGAGTCAGCTGCCTCAATTATGGTGGTTGGACGTGCCCGTGACTTGGGAATGTGTACTGTTATGAAGAGGGATGGTAAAGTTTGTGGTAGTTGGTGTGACAAGCGAGTGAGCGATGTGTGCGAATGGCATTTACAAAATGCTGTTCAGCGACGTAGAGCTAGTCGTGCAGAATTTTCCGTTGGGTGCGTGATATTTGTTTGTGAGTTAATTAAGAGCTAAGATGTCTCTTAAAATTTCTCTGGCTTTGACTTGCTATCTAGAACGATGGGAATGTCCACCTCCTCCGCCCCAAAGCGGAAACCAGCATACGATCCTGCACGTCAGTGGGGGCTCAAACCTGAGCCTGACGCTGGAGGTTCTACCTATGTCATTTCAGGTCATATAGTCAATGGTTCTGGTACAGATCCGCGATCAATATATGCAACGGAAAATCTGGGACGCGAGGGACAGGCGAAGGCGAAGCGGAAACTTTCTAGTAAAGATGCCGATAGAGCGTTGAAGGGGCTCCTAGAGCGAGATAAGGAAGGGATGAAGGCAGTTATCAAAGCGAGGGAGGCGGGTAAGATGAAAGCCGTGGATCATGAGGAGAGTAGGCAGAAGGACAAGACGGGGAAGAGTAAGAGAAAGCACAGGGACGAGGAAGCAAAGAGAGATAGGACCGTAGAAGCCGAGGCTGCTGACGATCCGGCGCTGCCGTCTAGAAATGCATACTCAGCGGAAGTGATCAAAAATCTCGGATTCGACCCTGTTGCACGAGCTGGTCAACGAAGAGGTGGTGACTCGGACATGAAGAAGAAAGTAAGATTATATTCATTTGTGCTCTCCAACTTTCTTAAAAGATTACCATACAGCTGGATGCACTGGCGGCTCTCCAGTTGTCTCGTAAAGAAAAAGAAATTGCTCTTGGACCTAGGCCTGGTCAAAAAATACGCTCGGGCGTCATAGCGCCTCACGACGATAAAAAAGTGCTTCCCCCCAATCCCAATCCTGAAGAGTTGAATGACGATCTTGACGACTTGTGCAACAAGATGCCCACGGAACCTCCTGGGCAGGATGGAGATTCTCCGATGATTGACCTGGATGATTGACCTCTGATACCCGTCTAACTGCATCTATACCTATCTAAACACGAAATACCCATAACCAAACACTCAGGAATCTACTTTTGCTGCAATGCTGATGGTTTTTGCTTGGAAGACTTCAAGTATAGATGAAGATCGTATGCGAGATTCCTGGCCAATTCCTAAAGTGAACCAAGGGCACATTGGGATGTGGGGCTGATAGGATCTAGGTGCGAGATGACTGGGGTGATATACAGAATAGGACGACATGGACCAACTCAAATCAGCGTGTTTCCGCGGGGGCGTGTCATGAATGCAAGCTGCTTGGTATAATGGGTTATGATACAGTTCCGTTCGGTTTTGTACTGGGATTAGAGTCCACTTCCATAGTGTCATCCAAGTCATTCGCGGAAGGTACAGCAGCGGACGTGGCTGCGCCAGCCGCGGCACGTTCTTGCTGTGAAGGCGCAACATCCCTTGTGAATATCAGAGCATATCAGTCATTAACGTCCTCCTGTCCCAACGACTTCCACACGCACCATTTGATCTGAAACCGCGTCACACGAGGCTTGGTACTTATATCCCTCACGAGGCGCTCAAACATAATCTTCTGTGGGGGTGTCTCCTTCATCTCGTCATTGTCGTACTCCGTGTTCTGATAGTACCCCACCCGCACAAACTCCTGGTCGTTATATGAGCCTGTCAGGATGAGTGCGGCGACGCCCAGGACGTCCTCGGTGGGTATTTTTGATGGATCTGGAGGAGAGCCTTCAAATTCGAACGAGTTCACCCCGACAGGAACTGGGCCGACTAAACAGTCGTCTAGTTCTTGATCAAGATCCTCGTTTCCTGGTGACGATACGTATATAAGCTTCCATTCTAAATCTGTTCGTAACTGACTTCAGCCCTTATCCTTCCTATAGACGAATGTGATTACCATCTTTCAGAGGTGCTATGCATTCGAATGTGACGCGGAACCTGTAAACGTCTGAGAATCGAGCGGGGTTGTTGATGAATTCAACATTCTGAGGATATATCTAGCATGGTTTAGACATTCGAGGAGATATACACACTCTTATGGTCACAATAGACATTTTTCCATACAGCTAGGATAGGACGAAAGTTTGCACAGATAGCGCGACGCGATAGTGACAGTCACAAGGCGTTACCCGTGATTAAGACCCCAGTTTTAGGGTTGGAGTTCTCCAGCTACATAGAACAGCGGGCTACTAAATAAATGCTATAGCAGCAGGTGATTAGGCCGGCAGAGCGTGTGTATAAGCTGTGGGACTATTGCGATGTGTACGACACTACAGCTGTATTGCAATGCAAAGGAGTATCTGGGGTACTACTAACCATAACGTGACCCGATGTTATTGTGCTTTGGACTCTTTCGGACATTTACTCGATATCGTCTACGATTACGACCTGCTGTCTTCATTGCCTCTCACGTTCTCCTTTTTCTTCTCATTTTGGGCTCATTTGTCGTCTTACTACCTCTTGTTGTGCTCCCCTCAGCAGTCATTTCCTGGACAGACTCCGACTTCATAGCGGTCAGGCTGGAAACTGGTTGTTCATTCTTCTACTGTATCCATCTACGATCACTCCTTGGAACGACATAGTATGTTTCATTAGTTCTCTCATTCGTCTCACCGTGTTCTATTGCGCTCGCCATCGTGTTATATATCTTGCACCGCCACCATGTCGACAACCCCAACCCACCTCCAAGCCACAGTGGACGACCGTTCTCGATCAGACACCCCTTCGACTTCGAAATCTACACCCGTTATAGCTTTGGTACCAGACCCTTCGACAGAATTCTCCAATCCTGAAGGAATCTCGAACCCAGAATTAATTCAATCTCCAGCAGCAACTGATCAGCCTGCCCACCTTTTATCTATCCCTGCACCAGTAGTAAACGATTCTAGATCATCTTTCGCGTTGTCAGATGCCACCGACCATTCTAGCTCGTTTGATCCATTGTCACCAGAAATTACTTCTGCTGACATTACTGTGGCGCGTGAGTACCGGCGCGCGCGAGATCGGGACGCTGTCACTGACGAATCAATCACAGCCGATGGCAGCTTCGTCGAAACCTCCTCTGGACTCGCTGCTCGCGAACTCAAGAAGCGTTGGGATCAGGAAATCGGAGTCGGTAAGGACATCCGTTCACCATATGCCATTACTGCGTTCGTGAATCAACACGGCAAGTCAATGTTTCGCGTGGGGTGCGTTTCTCTTACATGTGGATCAAAAAAGTGTCATTAATTGAATCCTGTAGCCCTCGTGATCTCGCTGCACCTGCAGCTTCCGGTGTGGAGGTCGAGGAACGTAACATCCTATCCAGCGAACCTTCAACTTCCCCCAAGGCAAAGCGTCGCTCGCGATTGAGCATGCACTCATTTCTCCCCCAGTCCATGTTCAAGAACGGACCAACGCCACCCGGAAAACCGCCTGCGGCAGTCTCTCAACCTATCGTACCAAGGAAACTGAGGAAGACACGGTCTATTCCTGACCTAGTTAGCTCTACTCCTAATGGCACATCTTCCTTGGTGACCTCACCCCAGCAGTCTGGCGCCCCCTCTACCTTCATAGGTCGCGGCCACTCCCATAGTGTCACGGGCGCTGATGTTGCTCCTTTCAGTACCATCACTCCGTCCCACCCAATACAGAGGAAAGGAGACTTATTCGGTGATGCTATGAATTGGCAAGCCCCCACATCAAGTGCTTCGACGGTGCAGACTGCATCTGAGAATGGGAATCAGGACCATATTCCATCGCGAGCAACGATCGTCCATCCATTCGGCCCTGGAGTCACGTATGACTCGCCCTCGCGGAAGCCTGCCCTGGAACTCCTTCCCCCGCCACCCCTTCTGCGTCAAATGCAGTCGTTTGAATCCGGGATGACCGCACGGCAACTTGACTCCCCTAAATGGACAGGACGGGTTTCCTCGTTATCTTCAGACACCAACTCGGATGAATATTCTTTGAAACGCCCACCATCCGCTCTTCGATTACGTCCTTCATCTCCTTCGATAACTCTGGGCGATTTCGTTTCAGAAAATCCAGAACCCCTGGAGCCGCCAGAAACTCCAGAGCCGCCAGAGCCGCCAGAACCACCATTTGCACCAGCACCAGAAACGGCGATGATTTCACACTTTTCTACCGAGGTTTACAGTGTTCTGCAAACATACCGAGGGTTACCCCTTCTTGAGAAATTGTCTATTGAGTCAGAGGAGACAACTGTCATCAAGATGTCCCTCTCTGCTGATGAAACTGCCGCCCCTCGCGATGACCCCCGATTCGTTATATGGGGTGAATTCCAAGCAGAGCGAGAGTATGATGACCAATCCGTATCGCATGATAGTACCACTGATTCATCAGTGCTGTCTTCCTCGAAGAGACGTAGCAGCAAGGTCAAGGCCCCCGACCCTGCGGCCACCCTACGGTTGTCTTCGAGGGAAGGCTCGCAGAAAGTTATCATTGCTGCCACCATCGAGCGCTGGATTGCTCAGCTAACGAGTGACCTGAACTATGAGGAGCTTCTGGATTTTTTCTTGACGTACCGCAGCTATGTTGACTCTGTTGACCTTTGTCATCTGCTCATATGTCGCTTCCATTGGGCACTCCAGCAGCATGCTTCCCCAGAAGACGAGAGGGTGCGGCGGATTGTTCGTGTCAGGACGTTTGTGGCTATTCGTTATTGGCTTTTGACTTTTTTCACTGTTGATTTCTTACCGAATCGGGAACTGAGGCTTCTGCTTGCGAAGTGGTTGAATACTTTGATCCGTGATCCAGTGCTGAAGAAACTTAATGATGGTTTGGTGAGTCTTGTGTGACAGTTCCTCATTTGCCACGCACTCAATTCATTACTTAGGGGATTGTACGTAGACTGATCAAAGTTGTGAAGGAGTGTAAGCAGGCGCATAGCCGTACACGGCCAGTAACCAAGAACCGCCCCCAATCGAAACGAGTAGAGCCAGCTGACGAAAAGCGGATGCATTTACTAGGTGAAAAGTTCGCTGCGGCTACTCGGAAATCAACGATAGAAGACGAGGATTCAGACGTTGACCTGGACTTCTTACCTGATCAAGCAACCTTTACTGATTCTTCCTCGGAATTCCATCACGACGCTGCCAACGCTCATCTGAGCACCCCCCATGTAGGAGCAGGGCTGCCGCCAACACGACCAGCCAGCATCCCGTTCTCCTCGTTTTCTATCCTACAGCGCACAGACCATGCCCCTGGTCCCATTCAGGATTCTGACGTTCCATTTGTCCAGAACGCTGCGATGCCGATACATCACAGTGCACTCTCGCGAGCATTTGTGAAGACTATTGGACGGCTCGGCCGGTGGAAACGTGTGCTCAATTCGCGAGCTGTCGCGCGCTCCACGCTAAATACGTGTGCGGATGTTTCTGCATTTGACTTGGAGTTGGGCGGATCTCGGGATTTGCTTACCGTCAACGGTGGTGTGGAGGATTACCTTGCGAGGGTTGGGCCACGGACTGCCTCGGCAGCCACAATTCAGATTGCGCCTGCTTCCTCTGCTGTGGCAGCTCAGTCGGATGTCGAGCAGCCCCCTGTGCCGGATTCATCCTCTTCGTCTGCTCCTGCTCCTCATGAACATTCGGATATGGCCAATGCCGTTGTAGAAAACGTCGATGATCCAAAGCCAGAGGTAACAGATCATGCAATTCCCGAGCCTTTGGACAGCGCTGCTTCGTTTCGATCGTCTTCGACCGACTCTTTTGGTTCGCCTCTCACCTCTGGAAAACTTCCCCTCTTCCCTCCGCAGGCGCAAGCACCGTGGCAATTCGATGTAGTCTCCATTGACGACCTAGAATTCTCGGACACCTCCTCAGACTTCCACGTCGTCACCAACCCTACGTCTCCGCCCGGGCTGCGTCGGCCACCACGGAAGCTTCCCCTGCGTCGCGACTTCGAGTTTGTCAGAAGAGAAACTGTATCGTCCATGGGCATTGCCACCCGTGATTCGGTGGCGTCTAACACAAGCTCGATTGTTTCTGTACCTTTGGCGGCTGGATTCGGCGGGATTGTCGCCCAGTGGCAACTCAATTCTCTTATGGACTCCGTGAGTGCCGACGAGGAGACAGGAGACGTTGAGGATGCCCTGCGCCGACTAGAAGGCCAAATCAACCCAGAAAAAAAGCAGGAAAAGGCGTCAAAAATAGATGGCTGGGTGCGTACGATGCGAGAACGCTTGATGGCTGGCGACTATGTCGACGAACCTCCACGATACCTTGATGAAGACATCGTTGATGACGAATATGTACTGAACCGTAGCTTTGATAGTCTTGATGACCAGGATTCCGCCAGTCAGCATGAAGAAGCTCCACTCCTATCCACATCTGAGTCCTCATGGCCACCAGGCGAGGATGGGGAAGTTCCTCTGCCCCGCACACCAATACCCACTCAGTCAGCACATTTCATAGCGACCAATCCATCTTCCACCACTAGCTCTCCTACCCGTCCCGATGCAAAGCCTGCTGTTGAGGATGTGGTTCCGCTGGAAATTCTTCAGAGTAGAGTTCCCTCCCGACCTTCAACTGCTTCCTCCCAAAAGGCATCTGTCTCACGATTTGGAAATCCGGAAGCTGCTCGAATCCATCGATCTTGGATCCTGGGTGTCCGAACTGCTGTGCTTGCTAATCATTTTGCTATGATTGATCGGGAGCTTTTCATGTGCGTCAAGTTCGAGGAACTTGTCCTAGACGATTGGATGCGATGTGAAGAGGTCAATGTTCTTGACTGGGCGGAATATCTCATTGACAGGGCACGCTGGAGGGCGGAGTCTCGATTTGCCGATAAGACTACTGCTTTGGCGGCTGTCCGTGGCCGATTTAACCTCGTAGCAAATTTCGTAATTTCTGAGATTGTCCTTACATCTCCTCACGAACGCCCTGCTCTGGTGGCCAAATTCATACGGATAGCTTGGGTGAGTCCGGATTTTTGTTTCTTGGTGCTGATTTTATCGGTTAATCTCCACACCAGAAATCATACCTCATGTGTAACTTTGCTAGCCTGGTCGCCATCATTGCTGGTCTGCAAAGCGAGTGGGTAACTAGAGCTATGCGACGTCCATCCTGGAGTCGAGTCGGGATTTTCGAAAGTCGAATGTTCAAGGACCTCAAAGTATTCACGGCAAATGCTGATGATTTTATGTACATCCGCCAGATTGTAGAGTCCATTGTCGACCCCAAGAACACGGAAGCTAGTTCCCATGCGGCTTCGGTTGTCAGCACAGATACTCACTCCGGAAGGAGTAAAACGGCTTCAGAACGACCAGCTGCGCCTAGTGCATGTGTTCCATTTATCGGCGAGTTTATTTTATCCTCTGCCGAGCTATAGTTTTACTGACCCGAACCGTGTCATTCATAGGCATCTATCTAGCTCAGTTGCAGCGACACAAGAAGCTTCCGGACCTGATTGATCCCACTGCACCCAACGAGGCTGTCGGTGTCGATCCTGTCACATCAAATCTAGACTCCCCAGCACATCCTGAGGTGTTCTCCACGCTAGCCCCTCTTCCTCCGTCTATGCATCTGGAGCCGCTTATCAATGTCCACAAGCAACGTCGAATAGCGAGTGTCATCAAATCTTTAGTGGCTGGGCAACACCTCGCAAGTCGAATGCAATTTGAAGTCGACAAGAAGTTGTACCAGAGATGCCTTCGTCTTCGCGGGTTGGACTCAGATACTCTCCAACGAGCGCTTGCTGTACATTCAGAATGATTTACATAAATGATGATATTTTTGTTTTTCTCTCGCTTTATTTTCGGCATGTTGCACATATCTATCTATCTAGAGTCTATGTAATGTTTTATAAATTGCAATTTTACGATGTTTCAACACGTTGGTCTCTAAAATTCAACATCAGTTTCTCCCTACTAACACATTTCGTAATACAAGTGTACATAGCACAGCAAAACCATCGGTATCCATACTTGTACTCGAAGCAACTCAAATCCTCTTTTACAACTCACACCAAAGGTTTGCTCTTATACACCAACACATACGCCGAGGAGTCTTCACCTGAATGATTGAAAAAGTCAGGACATGATTTTTTTAAAACTAGAAGATACCACTGACCGCCTCCATCAAGTGTACCCAGCTTCTCCTTGGGGAACACCGACACCTTGTCGTCATCGAACTTGTACCAATCTTCGTCTTCCTCATCTATCCCAACCACTGCAGCCCCCGACGGAGCACTGATGTCCATTGGGCTTCCCGGCACAGCAACATCCGTCGATCCAGACGCAGAGGCAGAGGCAGACTTAGTCGCATGGAAGACACTCTTCTTCACAAACCCAATATAATGCCCCGCGTCCGCCGCTGCGCCTTTGTGTGTCACGATCGCTGTTCACCCACCCATAAGATAGAGAACAATATTGATGTGAAATAAAACTTACCAACAAGATCATACAACCCGCTAACGCTACTCCCCACATCTCGTCTTACATCTTCAGAAACCAGAGCATCAAGCTCGCTGAACTCCCTCGTCCTATACGCACCCTCATCTTCCAACTCGCCTCCAGCCACCTCTTTCCCCTTCTCTACTGCCCCCGCCGTGGCAGACACATCCGCGTCCCCCATCTCGACGTCCACTGTCGCTGCAGCGGCAGTCGTCGTGCTGATGGTGATAGTAGAACTGGAGGAAGGGGGGGCAGTTTTGGTACGTTTCCGGACTTTGCGACGCTCCGAACGTTCTTTTTCGATTTCTTTGAGGCGGCGGCTGACGGGGAGGAGTTTAGTTTTGAGTTCATCTGTTGCTAGGTCGAGTGCGTCGAATTCGGTAGGGAATTTTACTTTGCGCTGTAGAGGAATGTGATGAGACATATGGAAAGGTAGAAGGATAGAGGAGGCATACCATGATCTTGGCTTTCTTTTGGATATCTTGCCTCCATGCAAACCGAACCATATGGACGACGAGGTATCCTGGCAATCGTGTCATCCGTGATTTTTGCGAGTAGACAGCTTGTCTCCCTAGTGTTGGGGATGTTTTCTCTACTTTTTGGTCTAGGGACTGTGTTGTATCAGTACCATCGATCGACGGGAGAGTGAGAGGGAGAGAAACTGACGTTCATGATCCCTGTCAACATGAAATTGGTCGTGATGTTGATGTTACATTCGATCTTGAGTACGTTCTCATGTGTGATTGCGGGGGGCTCGTCGGCTGCCTCGTCGCATTTTAGTCTTTGGGTATAAAGTCAGTAGTCTGGATCAAGGGAGGAGGAAAAACTCAACTCTCTGCGCATCTGACCCATGAGGTACTGCTCCACGAATTTCTTGGTCTCTGTTACCCCTACCGCTTCAACTGTGGCAGAAGAGGTAGAAGCAGATGGGCTGGGAAGACCAGGTACATTTCGCAAGGTGTTGATGATTTGCCCGAAGCATTCCTCTGCGTCTGTAGGATTTGAAATTGATATATATGCGGCGTTAGTAGTCGGCAATAAAAGGTGGAGAACGGACACGTGCCTTGTTGTGCGTACCCTGACATCATACCATGAGCATGTTCCCTGCGGTCCATCTCTGCGAACTGAGGATTGACCTGGGTAATATTGATGTTAATACTTTATACAGAGACAGAGTTATGTGCATACTTGTCGAAGCGTTTGCAAGAACATCACTGGTGTGATACTATCTGTTGTACGAGACATTGATGCGTAAAGATCACGAAGCGCGCCAGGAAGGGGTGTTTCTGATTGCAGAGTAGGGCTGGGAGCGCGTTTTACGGGCAACGTAAGAAATTGGGGTGTGATTACGTAATATGTACTTACGCGCTAAGGGCGACCTGGAGTTCAGGGATGGCGCGGAGTGCCTGGACTGATGCGTTCATGTAGCAAGTGTTGCCCAGGCTACAACGTGGTTTAAAGACAAGTTGAGATGGGTGTCATGGAGACTTACTTGCGAAGGCCGACTGGTTTTGCGAGCTGTGGATTAGATTATATCAGATAGGGTTTCATTGAGAAAGGAGGTTTTAGGGGGTTTACAGCTTCTGCCAACTCGGAGTCGTCCATATCTTGAGAATGATTATAATTAGTGAATGTAATTAGTTGTTAAAAGAGAGGTAGAGTAACAAACCTTCGAGGAAAACGATTGGTTTTGATGGTGGTTTTGGCAAATCACCAGCAGCACCGATGACCATGAACGTCTGACCTGATTTTGGTGCAATCTTCTTCCATGGCGTATCGTCCTGACAAGACCATGAATATACCGTCGGATAAGAGACTATCATTAAGCATACCTTGAGAACGCCACCCTTTACCATAACTTTCATTCTATCAACAGGAACCCCGGTAACTTGATATATTGCTTCCTTGAAAGCATTTGGAGGTAGATCTTGGTCTAATTGAACATCGTATAATTTTCCAGCGTGTTTTATGTGAACTGAGATTTGTGCCATTGTCGACGTTGTTGCGCTTAACGAATGGCAGGGAACTACGCGTTCGTTTGTACTTGTTTGTCATCGACCTCCGTTGTATCTGATCAATATCGATCAATATCGATCAATTCGCATTCCATGTCAAGAGAAAAAATGTCAGCAAATATCTCTCCACCAGAAGACGATCTCAAAGCTGCTCTCGTCGATATAAAATCTCAAAACCCTTCTCTCGGTATCGCAAAAACTCACGCTCTCCTTCTCGCAAATCATCCTACTTGGGTAGTTTCTGAGAGACGAACTCGCAAACTCCTACAACATGAAGGTCTTGTGCTCAATGGTGCAGCTCCACCTGGAACCCCAGAAGTTACTATATACCCTTCATCACGCGTTATAGACAAACTCGACATACATAGATGGACACCAAAAGTAAAGGTCAAGTATTTCGACAAAAAAAAGGGTAAAGGCCTCGTGGCCACTCAAGACATCAAAGAGGGTGAAGTGATATGGAAGGAAGATCCATTCATCCTAGCTCCAGAATGGTACATATGTCTTTATATCTCCATCTTTTCATCTCATCCATCCATCCTAGTTCTAATCAACACAACTTCTCAGGGAAATCTATGATCTCCAAATGTCTTCTGCCGCCTGTGGCTTCTGCAGTACCCCTCTGGATCCAACATCTCCCTTGACTCTCCCATGCCCAACTTCATCCAGCCTCTCCCCATCATCCACCGTCTGTCCCTTCCGTTTCTGCAACCGCCTATGTTTCTCCCGTTCAGCTAAACACCATACCCTTCTCTGTCCAAGCGCCAACCCTGCATCTGCACCCCTCCTGAAGTGGGCAAGAGAAGCCAAATGGATGGCCTTGCACGCGTTAGCACAATGTACATCTCGGGTACTATTAGCCGGCCAGCGGGGCGAGGAGGAAGAACATACAGATTGGGATGTGGTTACCGGGTTAGCGGAATTGGGGATGGAAGAGAGGTGGAAACATAGTTTTCGTTCGTGGGTTTTCGTACTCTTTTTTTCGTGTGGGGCGTTTCCCTCGACTCACCGTGGGCTCTGGTTTTCTATTTAAGGGGCGTGCGATCTGAACCGGATAGAGCTGGGTGGAAGAAGGCACACGCGCTATTCGTCGAAGCGTTTCGGGAGCCGAAGAATCCAGCCGACCAAAAGAAACTCGTGAAGATTTTGAAGAAACCTGTAAACCCTATAATTGACAAGCAGCTATTTAACTATGAACACGGGTTCTTGAGAGGATTGGGAAGGATGAGCCTCAGTACGTATTTCTCACTAGAATGCACGATTCCACCCACGTAGGTCTCCGAATATGTAGACCTTGAAGCTCACGGTGGGCTATACACACTCCATTCGCACCTTAACCACTCTTGCACCCCAAACGTTTCCGTACGGCATCTCGAGCAGCGTACCGCCCTCGCACGCATCACTCTCATAGCCAAACGCAGTATCAAGCCTGGTGAAGAACTCGTCGTCACATACGTGAACCCGGAAATGGGAGTACGCGCCCGGAGGCGCGAATTGGAAGGATGGGGATTCGGGGAGTGTGCTTGTAATCGATGTGTGGAGGAGGGGAGGGTGTTGAAGGAGAAAGGTGGGAAAGAGGGAAAGAATGGGCTGAGAGAGAGGGAGAGGGAGGATTTGGCGAATGAGTTGAAGGCGGGGTTGGGGGTTATGTGAGGCGTATGTAGGATAGGGTATCTATACCAAATGGAATGGAAACGCGTCAGGACGCGTCGGTTTTTTCAACACGTGATGTATTGACTTGGGCACGTGTAAGAGTTTCTTCAAGAACTTCAAGCTGAAGTTGTTCAACAGATTTAACTTGTCATCGGCCGAAACTGGGTTGAGCTGAATCTAGTCATGGTGTTTCACGTCTCGATTTGCGATTTACTCTGAGGCTTTGTGCGCTACTCCGTTATCCGACTGCGTCTGGCTTGGAACCCTCTTCAGTGGCGGTTGCGTGTGATGTGTATGTTTATGCAATCTCAGGCTCATGTTGATCTTGTAGCATTTCTTTTTCGATTCACCAGTTGTAGTTTACACCGCTGCGGATGACTCGCCGACAGGTGAGGAACACTTACTTGTCATTGTGTATAGCCTCTGGCAGTCAAACTTCTCAAGTGGTCACTTGACAGATGACTTCAGAATCTCTGTAATCTTTCGCGTTCGAACATCGTTCAAGTTTAACAAGCCGAAAATATCATTATGGAACCAGGAGCGTGTACTGTATCGCCCTTGAGCAAGCTTGTGATGGAAATTCTCTGCCGCATGATTCAAACTGGGGCGCCAAAGCGGTGCAATGGTGGGTCCTATCTGGGTTCCGGGCGATGAACAAGGCATGAGATAAACCACGAGGCTCACCACGAGGGTATCATGTGACCGAACGCGTTGAACTTCTGCTGTCGAACGAGCAGCCTTGTAATGTGGTCGTACCTTTGTTCTCCCCCAAAAAACGGGAGGAAAAATTGGAAGAACAGGCTTCCAGACTAGGTCGCTGCCAAACTAAATTTGTCAAGCGATAGGAAACCTCGACTCTCAATGAACGTATCGTGTTGCACCAGCGCTCCTAACACGAGTCACATACTTACAGTTCAAGCTCGGATCTCGGATTATTACTTCCTGATTCTGTCACTCTTAAAATGGTTATAGGACATATGGCCATGAATTTATCCCATTCCTCCCTTCTTGCACCTTCCAGTGGTACCGGTTTATGTCTTCACGAGACTCTTGTAATGTTGTTGACCTCCTGGAACATGCAATACAGATCATGAAGATCATTGCGATAGCAGCGCAGATGTCGCCAATTCCAGCAATTAAAGGTGTTGCCGAAACGATCTCGGCCATCCTCGAAGGAGCTGCGGTATCGTCCTTATCATCATCACCGAAAGAGGATATTTGACACCCTTCTGGTATATTTCGTAGAAGATCTATCAGAACGATGCTGAACTCGGCCACGTTGCTAACAGGATCAAAGAAGTTATTGTCGTCATACGGGACACGGTCATCGACCATGGCGGCTCTGATCTCAACGGATTCAAGGACCTGTGTTGGGACTTCCAAAAGTGAGTTGAGGAAACTCAAAATATGCATGTGGTCTTGCCTTACCGGATTCCCAAAGTTATTTGATGGATTTAAGCTCTAAACTACATGACATTCTGCGCCAGCAGGATTCTACCTCCCGCATCAGAAAGTTCCTAATGACGGCGAAGCTGAAAGGTACCATCGACGAGTACAGCGGGCGATTTCAGGATTTGAGATCCAATTTCATTGTGTGTATAGGGCAATATCAAATGAAAGCCATATATAACTGCCCTCCACAGCTGCGAGCAACCGTCGACTCAAGGATGCAACTATCTGTGGTTTCGGGGTCCATCCAAGGCCTACATAGTATGGCAATGGAAACTAGGCTTGATATTCGTGATGTCCAAGAGGTTGTGCATTCACTTGAGGAACGGACTCGTCCTGTTCATTTCGAGCAGTCGGTATGTCTGTTGTATCACTCGTCCTTGATTCTAATAAATAATATCAATAGCTCCACTCTCTAGTGCCTGGAGACCTCTACTTTTTAGAAAGTATAGGCCAAACATCTCATTGTTTACACAATATGTCTCGAACGGACTCGGATCATTTGGTAATCGACAATATTCGGAGCGATGTAGTAATGATAAGTTATCTTGCGAAATCAAGCAAGAGCGTCTGGAAGAAACGAGTGGTGAAGTATAGCGGTCGTTCAGCTCTGGATGTGAGTAACGATACCCTTTCTTCGGTCATACTGATTTCCCGTGCTTCCCAAGGCATGGCGCAAGGATTTATCCACGTTCAATGCCATTAAGCAAGTTGTGTCCAACCATCTCAGATCCTGATGCTGATTTCGGTCTGTAGGCATCCTCGAGTAGCGCAACTGTTTGGTATCTGCGAGTCCATGCCAGCACTTGTGTTCTGGAATGAAGGTAAGTCCCTCATTTATCACTATAGTTCTAGAAGAAAATTGTCCACCCTTCAGGTATTGAAATGTCCATTTCAGAATTTCGGTCTCGGCTAAGCCCGCATGAACGCCTCCGATTTGACTTTACAACTGTGCGACTTCTGTCTCTTTCTTTGTTCTTTGCTGCCAACTTGCCACCAGATTAGAGACTTTCAGGTATGACTTTCCTCATGCCAGATTCCCATGTTTCCCGCTTATTTATCTTGGACTAGCATGCATGGATGTATGTGTTTGGTATAGATGGGTCACCCAGGCTTGTAAGAGTGACAGCGCACCCGATTGATGTTTCTTCCCGCAAGTGACTATGATGTGTAGGAACTTGATTTCCGTACCACATTGGTGAACAAGGATGGTCGCATCGTTCTCGAACACTTCACTCAATCAATGCCGATCTGCGGTACTTGGGTTTTCCATATTACCAATGCGCAGTTCTTTTCTGGCTTCAACTTGAATACATGTTGCGGCCTGGATGTTCCTTCCCCTGTGTCACACAATGCGAAGTCCCATTATTGGATGCAGAAGCCACTCTTTCCAAAGGTTTCTCAACAAGACTTGCTAACATTCTACGACTACACAGAACCCCCCGATTTCTCTTATGAGCTAAACCTAGTCTCCCCGGAACAACCCAGCCTGTGCCAACCAACGACAAGCATTCTGGCTGGGAACCGCTCTCCTCCGTTTCAGTTGGCTTCCGTTGCACTCCCTCCGCAGCTGTTTCTCTTCAGATATAACAAGCCTAATGAATGTCAGCAATACCTGACAACTACTCTTCCATCTGGACGGTCTTCGTTTAAGTTAGTCTTGAATATTTTGGCATATTTATGCTGACATTCCTTGTGTTAGATTTACTATAGATCCTACTACACCAAGGGAACTTGAGTTTGAGTGGGGCTTAACCCCCAAGGATGTTGACAACGTGTTGCGCCCAACGTATCTCTCTCAACTTCATTACCTACAGAAATATTGTAAAGGGCATGGGGATCAAATCCATATTCGTGCGTCAACAACATTTAGGCAAAGTTCCCTATTGTTGATCATTTTTTAAAGCCCTTGCGACAAGGTATCTGCTCAACATCTATCCAGCGGGGAGTCGGCAAGTTTGCGCGGTTCAAGGCCGTCGAGAACTATATCTTTTTGTTGAGAGTCCAGAAGAATCTACCGCTGAATCTACGGCGTCAATTCCTCATATATACTTTTCATTCGACCATACTGGCAGCAACAAGTTCTCATCCGAGTCAGCCCAGATTAAGCTGGGGATAAGAACAACAATTTCTGTGCAGGAGTTAGGCTATTATGACCGTTTGGTTAGCCAGAAAGCCACGGAACTGTGGGGTGTTCATAGTGCATGCGGGTTCGATCCAGAATCTCAAGATATTGCACGGTTTTTAAAAATGCCGCTGGTAACGATTCAGAATAAATTTTTGAGAGTTGGTTTGTCCGATCATTCTACATCAAAAAAACATCGCTAATGGATGACTTATCTCGACAGGTTCTAATCCATCACGTCCGGAAGAAAGTCACAATGAGACAGCTCCCACAAGTCTCCCTTCCCTGCCCATAATTTTAAATCGACAGCTCATTGCATTACATATTGACAACCCTCCACCTGACTATGACACCGAACATTTATATCTTTCTTCCACCCCACCCCACTCGATTGAAGCAATAGACGAACAGATCGTGTCTTCAAGTCCACATTTCGGTTTCTATCCTCCTTCGCTATTATATTGAGCTCGAGGTCTCACTGGTTTTGCACATAGGCGACAAAACAGAAGACTGCGGCGTGGCCCTAGGTCATTCAGAACTTTCGATAATAAATCCTGTGTCGAAGGAAGACTCTGATATCGACGATCGGCCTACAGTGGCACCTACAAGCCTTACATGTGGTCTGTGTCTTATCCTCTCTCTATGTATTCAAAGTCTCACCGGCCTTACCCACAGACAGCAGCCCAGAAAACTATAACACGGAATCGGAGGATGCTGTTCCGAAAATCTTAACGGAAGCCGACCAGCCGTCGTACCTCGAAGTCAAACTCGAAAGTCTTGCAGGCTCCATAATACTGATCCTCCTGATTTTCCCTGTCGTTTTGGTGATTTGGTTGCCGTCGTTAATGAAAGCCAAGTATTAAGCAGGACCCGCTGGGGCAGCAGCAAGAAGCTTGATTGCCACGTCGTTGCTCTTTCGAGGTGAACCAGGCTCCTTCGGAGCTCCAATTCCCGCTGATTTCTCCATAGTTGTGGACCAGGTTGCAATGGGATGGCAGGAATCACGACTCACAACTTGAATAAGTCAATTCTCGAGCCAAATACTACTTCGTATAAACCATCATATATGTTACTGCGTACATTGACCAATTATGAACGACTGTCTCTTCCAACACAGGAAAAGCTCCTTGTTCGGTCAGAATGTATCGATGACTAGCTTGGCAGTTGTATTCAGGAACAATGCAAAAGGAATTGCAGATGACTGGGGGGGTACTATGTTCAAGCTTGAATATAACAAAGAGAAGAAGATCGGTCAAGACAATATAGTACCAACCTTGTAACTAGTGATTCTGAATCATCGGGGTACCTGTGAAACTAACTGCTGTAATAAAAAAAGCTAGATAGACTAGGACGCATGCCGTAGATAAGGTGATATTGCATCACACGCGACACTCTTCAAGTTCTAGTTGCTCCTCCGTTAGAGGTTTACAAAATTGCTTGTGATAAGGCCAGTCCTTCAGGTGACAGGTAGAAAACCTCAGTTAAAGATATGAGACAGGGATTGGCTCACCGCAAGCTGACACTCCCGACCACAATACACAGGCTTCTTTTTATATATACATTCACCGCTGCATCTCTTCAGAAAAGCTCTCTTTGGTGGGCAATAATTACATTTCGCGCAACTGCGAGCGTTGGGTCGCTGCTGCCCCGTCTCCAAACGATACTCGTCATACCCGCTCCAGAGCGCCTTCAATCCTTGAAACGGTTGCTTGTCACGAAGTCCCAGTCCATCATACATATTCGCGATGTGGAGGCAGGTGTAGGAGAAGTGTCCAAGCTCCGTAGATTTGTCGGCGTAGACTCCTGCCGCAAGGAGATGGCGCTCTTTGGCATCATCGGACATAAGTTCTAACTTGCTCGAGTGCGTAGCAAGGCTGTACGCAATACCGAGCTTACGCTGTGGATACTCTCCTAATTCTCCTGTGGCAACTGACAGGAATACCTTCCTCGCTGCAGAGGTGTCTTTGGCTATGCCCAGACCTGTCTGTAGCCTAGTATTTTCAAATTATCCAGTACATGAAATTGGCTAAATCTTCAGTTGATATGGGTACATGCCTTATCCCGTACTCCAATATGTCATCCACGCGCCCCCTGCGAGAGCCTGCCTTGATCGATGTAATCGATCTGTTATTTAACTTGGCTTCATACATAGGTGCTTTCTCGTCTTTGAGTCGAAAAGGCAGCGGGCCCTCTTCCTTCGCAAGACGAAAACAGGTGGTGTTAATGGTTTGGTATTCGTCCAACCCCAACATTCGGTCTTGATGTTCTGGATATTGATGTCCAGCCAGCCTTCCACCGTAACTTAAATAAAGCGCCTAAGCCTCCACGCTTTTTAAACGTGCCAGAGTCCCGTGTCAGGTGGTCGAGTTAGAGAGAGACTATACCTTTCAGGATGCCGTACACATTCTTACAACCCGTAAAACGCGAATGCAACTTTGATTATGATAAGGACTGTCACATCTGAAGAACAGAAGGAAAGTATTGTTTGAACAGGAGATCGGCGAGCTATAATTCCTTATTCGATAGAAAGTAGAAGATAACCCGGCCAGAGCATGTTCTGGCTTCAATATGAAATGCAAGACGAGTACTGATTCCGAATCATCCAGTGCTAGTAAACATACTCTTGAGAATAAGTCACCTGAAAAAGTTATGTAAACCAGGATACATACCGATTTCCTTTCGACTGAAGCCGAAGAAGCAACAGTCCTTGTTCCTTTGCAGGCCAAGAGTGTGTAAATGGTTTGGTATTCATCTAAACCCTATGACGGTCTATTTCTTATCTTCAACTTCCACCTTGAAATAAGTGTCAAGTTCCTGAGCCCTGGTTTGAAGATGAGCACAGAAAGCACCAGATGTCTTGCCAGTGGGGTCAAGTTTTCCGACAACAAGTTTGTAACATGTGTTCAATCACATGATATCCTCATAGCCTGCACCCACAAGTTTAGTTGAACTTGACTCTTGTATAAGCTACGCCCCTCGCCACCAGAATTTGCCAGGAACATTGTCAGGTATGGCTTACAATGTTATATGTTACTTATGCCATGCATTCTCAGGCTCCTCAGGCTGCTTCCAACTTAGGTACCGTTGGCCCGTACCGCGTCGAAGGCAAATCAAGGAGGGAAGGTTGGGTTTCAGTT